>CAWUPM010000411.1:17500-45000 GCA_963924295.1 Dioctria rufipes
TTCATATCAAGAAAGGTGAGGTTCTTACCCATTTAAAGTTTGAGAATAGGTTAAGGTCGTTTCGGCCCTAATGCCTCTAATCATTCGCTTTACCAGATAAGATTATTTTAAATAATATTTAAATGCACCAGCTATCCTGAGGGAAACTTCGGAGGGAACCAGCTACTAGATGATTCGATAGGTCTATCGCCCCTATACCCAATTCTGACAATCGATTTGCACGTCAGAACTGCTTCGGTCCTCCATCAGGGTTTCCCCTGACTTCAACCTGATCAGGTATAGTTCATCATCTTTCGGGTGACAACATATATGCTCAAGGTACGCTCTAGTTAGAGGCATATATAATATATCCTTTAAAAAAAAATTTATATTAAAATGCATAACTGTATAGAACGCCCCGGGATGGAATATATAATATTAATAATATATATATGATCCCATTAAATTAAACAGTTAAGTTAATTACGCCTTTAGGTTTTATATACCCAATGACTTGCACACATGTTAGACTCCTTGGTCCGTGTTTCAAGACGGGTCCCGAAGGTATCCTAAATCTATAGCATTGTTAATCATATTAACGCATATAATAAAAAAATTAAAAAATTTAATTTAATTACTATAACACATATATAATGTATGTGTAAGCGCTATATATAATAAAAATCTGTCAATAATTTATCTGTAACCATATATGCATTTTATGTTAATTATCAAAAAATAAATTTTTTATATAATAAAACATAAACTTTGCAAAACTGATACTTCTGATAAATTTTTCTATTATCGATCATATTAACAGATTACAATGTCCTTATATGAAAAAATTGCACATTATTATTACATTAAAATAAAATTAATGTATTATTAACAATGAATTTTTCATATTAGATATTCAGGTTCATCGGGCTTAACCTCTAAGCAGTTTCACGTACTATTTAACTCTCTATTCAGAGTTCTTTTCAACTTTCCCTCACGGTACTTGTTTGCTATCGGTCTCATGGTTATATTTAGTTTTAGATGGAGTTTACCACCCAATTTGTGCTGCACTATCAAGCAACACGACTCTTAAGAAATATCTTCTAGTAATCATTAACGTCACTACGGGCCTGGCACCCTCTATGGGTAAATGGCCTCATTTAAGAAGGACTTGGACTGCTAATTTATCATACTAGATTATAGATATTCCATACACTGCATCTTATATTTGTTAAAACAACAAAATAACTCAGTGCTGAACTAAATTTCTTTTCGCTCGCCGCTACTAAGAAAATCCTAGTTAGTTTCTTTTCCTTCCCTCATTAATATGCTTAAATTCAGGGAGTAATCTCATATGAGTTGAGGTTGTTTAAAAAGTTTTTATTTTTTCTATATACTTTATAATAATAATTTTTATGCTTTAATGTAATCAAATCGCTATTCACAGTATATTAAATTTTATACTTGATCTGCAAAGAGATAAAAGCAAATTATTATTATTCCTTATTATTAATATTATAAAAAATATCAAATAATATTTTTTAATAATACAACATGTGCTTAAAAAGATATTAAAAATATCTTCAAGCAACTTAATTAAGAAAGTCTTACAACCCTCAACCATATGTAGTCCATGCAGCACTATAAAAAAAAAATTTTAAAGTACGTATAGCATGGACTGCAATATGCGTTCAAAATGTCGATGTTCATGTGTCCTGCAGTTCACACGATGACGCACAGTTTGCTGCGTTCTTCATCGACCCATGAGCCAAGTGATCCTCCGCTTAGAGTATATTTTAATTTTGTTTATTTATATAATTTTATGTCAAAATTTGTTTTTTTTTTTTTAAACCCCATAAACTGTACTATTACCAAAGTGAGTAATATAGCTTATTTCTATAAACTGTTCTATTACCAATTCAAGTAATATAGTTTATTTTAAAAGTTTATAAATATATATATATAAATATGAACATTTATATTGTTGATGAATGTCTAAACTTCTCTTATGAGAAACTCATTTACTGTGTGTAAATAAACTGTAATTTTACAATGTAAGTAAAATAGTTTACCTTTCGCTACTAATAAATTCTAATATTACCAATGTATGTAAATACCATTTATTTTCTTAATAAATTTTCTAATATTACCAATGTATGTAATATCGTTTATTTTCTTAATAAATTTTGGTATTACCAATGTATGTAATATATTGTTTACCTTCTTTTAATAAATTATAATATTACCAATGCGTGTAATATAATTTACTTTTTTAAGTACAACAATCTTATATTTATATGTATATATATATATAATTTATGCAAGCATTTTATTGTCATTCTCGTTGTAAATATGATGTTTTTATAGTCAATCTCGTTGTAAATATTTTGTTATTATTTATAAGATCATTTAACACGCAACCAATTGCAAGTTTTTCCTCTTATAATAGTCATTCTCGTTGCAAACTGTTTGTCTTGTTACAAACATATTCAATGACTACCTTTATTATAAGATCTAATTAAGCAAGCAACCTATGCAAGCTTTTCCTTATCTATAGTCATTCTCGTTGTAAATATGCCGTTGCTATAACAACCATATTCAATGACTTATATTAATGTAACTTTTATAAGATATCTAATTTAGAAAGCAACCTATGCAAGCTTTTCCTTATCTATAGTCATTCTCGTTGTAAATATGCTGTTGCTATAACAACCATATTCAATGACTTCTATTAATGTAACATCATTAGCAAGGGCACATTCAATAACAATATGCGAGCAAATTGTTATTATCGTTGAAAACATACCGCTGCTGTAACAAATATATTCAATGACATAAATACACAAGACAATATTCAATAACTAATCTTTATGCAAATAACTCTGCAAGCTGTTATTCTCGTTGTAAATACGTCTTTCTTAACAAACATATCCAATGACATATACTATATGCTATACATCTCATCATACTTTTGATGGATCAATATTTCCATTTCCGTGATCTTCCCACGAATATACTCTGCATATTACTTATAAATGATTATAAGCAATATATTCAGGATAGAATATATCATCATCAGATCAACTCTACATTCCAAGGACCTTTAGTCGTCTATATTCCGCATATCCCCATTAAAAGGATATCAGGATAGAATATACCAACAGTAACGTTTGGAAGAGTGGATCAGATCAACTCTACATTCCAAGGACCTTTAGTCGTCTATATTCCGCATATCCCCATTAAAAGGATATCAGGATAGAATATACCAACAGTAACGTTTGGAAGAGTGGAGAAATATTTGTTAAATGTTATAACATTAATGATCCTTCCGCAGGTTCACCTACGGAAACTTTGTTACGACTTTTACTTCCTCTAAATACTCAAATTTGGTCAACTTCCGCGAAAAGCAACCGTAACACCCATAAAGGCGTCACAGCGATCACGTCCGGAGACCTCATTAAAAAATTCAATCGGTAGTAGCGACGGGCGGTGTGTACAAAGGGCAGGGACCTAATCAATATGAATTTATGATTCACACTTACTAGGAATTCCAGGTTCATGTGAACAGTTTCAGTGCACAATCCCAAGCATGAAAGTGATTCAGCGGTTTACCCGGACCTCTCGGTCTAGGAAATACACGTTGATACTTTCATTGTAGCGCGCGTGCAGCCCAGGACATCTAAGGGCATTCCAGACCTGTTATTGCTCAATCTCATATTGCTAGACGCAATTTGTCCATTTAAGAAGCCAGTATCCGTATTAATGGGACAAACAAGCAGGTACGACTCCACCCTATATAAACACATTCAAATACTTATACATGTTAATGTAGGCCATATAAGAAGGCTATATAAAGTTTCAGCATCATAATCCTGAATGCATCTATTTAATATATTTGAATCTCGTTCGTTAACGGAATTAACCTGACAAATCACTCCACGAACTAAGAACGACCATGCACCACCAGCCATAGATTCGAGAAAGAGCTATCAATCTGTCTTACTCATTTATGTTCGGACCTGGTAAGTTTTCCCGTGTTGAGTCAAATTAAGCCGCAGGCTCCACTCCTGGTGGTGCCCTTCCGTCAATTCCTTTAAGTTTCAGCTTTGCAACCATACTTCCCCCGGAGCCCAAAAGCTTTGGTTTCCCGGGAAGCGACTGAGAAAGCCATAATAGTAGCTACACTCAATTGCTAGCTGGCATCGTTTATGGTTAGAACTAGGGCGGTATCTGATCGCCTTCGAGCCTCTAACTTTCGTTCTTGATTAATGAAAACATCTTTGGCAAATGCTTTCGCTTAAGTTAGTCTTACGACGGTCCAAGAATTTCACCTCTCGCGTCGTAATACTAATGCCCCCAACTGCTTCTATTAATCATTACCTCTTGATCTAAAAACCAATGAAAGTAGAACAGAGGTCTTATTCCATTATTCCATGCACATAATATTCAGGCATTTGAAGCCTGCTTTAAGCACTCTAATTTGTTCAAAGTAATTGTACCGGCCTACAACAACACTCGGTAAAGAGCACTGAAGCAGGTATAAATAGGAGGTATATATATTAAATCCAAGTGATATGAATCAATATATATAAGAACTCCACCGGTAATACGCTCACATAACATAAGGTAATGTACACACCAATATTATAGTAGTACTACCCGTATGAAGCACAAATTCAACTACGAACGTTTTAACCGCAACAACTTTAATATACGCTATTAGAGCTGGAATTACCGCGGCTGCTGGCACCAGACTTTCCCTCTAATGGGTCCTTGATAAAGGATTTAAAGTGTTCTCATTCCAATTACAGGGCCTCGGATATGAGTCCTGTATTGTTATTTTTCGTCACTACCTCCCCGTACTGGGAGTGGGTAATTTACGCGCCTGCTGCCTTCCTTAGATGTGGTAGCCGTTTCTCAGGCTCCCTCTCCGGAATCGAACCCTGATTCCCCGTTACCCGTTGCAACCATGGTAGTCCAAGATACTACCATCAATAGTTGATAGGGAAGACATTTGAAAGATCTGTCGTCGGTACAAGACCATACGATCGGCAAATTATCTAGAGTTCAACCATTGTAACGATCCCTATAAAAGGTATCGCTTGGTTTTAGCCTAATAAAAGCACACGTCCCAGAGGTCCGTGTTTATAATTGCATGTATTAGCTCTAGAATTACCACAGTTATCCAAGTAACTGTTACGATCTAATAAACCATAACTGATATAATGAGCCTTTTGCGGTTTCACTTTAATTTCGTTTGTACTTAGACATGCATGGCTTAATCTTTGAGACAAGCATATAACTACTGGCAGGATCAACCAGAATAATGTTTATAAGAATGATTATAAATAATAAAGATATATATATCATAAAGATATATATATTACTTTGATTACTTTTTTAAATCTTTTCTATATATATGTATATATAAATTAATAGCATTTTTTTCGAAGCTTTTATATTGTTTTTGATAAAGAATTTTTAATTCTTTTATGTTGTAAATTTAACGATTGTTTTATTAAATAAAACAAATCTTATTATTGTTGAAAGCGAAATTAGTTTTGCATGATATTTAATATCATTTTTAGGCGACAAGAGTATAAATTTCTTTGATACCCCTGACAAATTTTGACCATTTTAAGATCATCGTATTATAACATTGATCATGGTCGCACTAGGTAAAATAGTAAAAATTTATATATTTGTCATTCTCGTAGTAAAATGTTGCCAAAATCAACATATCCAATGACCATCTTCTTCTTAATAATATTTTATTTATGAGAAAGATCATAGTATGGTAACATTACATTGATATTACTCAAACCTACTTTCATTCACTTCAAATATTTTATTAGTTTGTTAATAGCATTTTTATGAGAAAGTTTCATTGGTATTAGTATATATCACAAAGGCGTTGATATTCCACAACCTACTTTCGTTAGAAATTCTACAATATCCACTCAAACCTACTTTCATTCACTTCAAATATTTTATTAGTTTGTTAATAGCATTTTTATGAGAAAGTTTCATTGGTATTAGTATATATCACAAAGGCGTTGATATTCCACAACCTACTTTCGTTAGAAATTCTACAATATCCACTCTGGGTACTTACTAATCGTTATAATCAAAAATTATAAGAATAATGCACCCTTGGATCAGAGATATATATATAATTTAATATATAGTATATCTGATATAGAATTTCAATGTGCACATGGTTACTATTAGTTTTTATAAGCATGTTATAAAACTACTTCACTCATGTCAGGGGTAGATGCACATAAAGTAAACATGATTTTATAAAGATTTCTTTATAATATAATCATGTCTTGTTGGTTTCCATCTTTTCACCAGACACCGACTACTCCCTATAGTACGTCTGGAGACTGAAGTGTGGAAGAGTAAATTTTTTTTTTTTTTTGGTACGGGACTTGGAAGAAAACCATCTCACCGAACAATGTCTCATGCTAAAGCATGAGACAATATCGCATTCACTTATAAATTTCTTAAATACATCATTTTTACAACATAATATCAATATACGTTCTCTTATATCTGCATATATGAACTATTTAAGAAACATATATACTATTCCTTATAAGACCTTGCTAACTTATAATTCAACAAAAAGGTCTTATTTTATGGCTCCCGTGTTAAGCCATATGTGCGCACAGGTACATCGACTTTTATAAGCATAGTATAAAGCCGTGCACCCATGCGAGGGGTAGATGCACATGAATAATTATGATTTATAAGGAAGTCTTATAAAATCATAACTGGTGTCTGAGTTGGCATCGCTCAGACAACCACTACCCCCTATAGGTGTTCTGCAACCCGACCAGTGGAAGGGTAAAGCGCTTTTTTTCTTGGCATATAACTTATACCAAAACTATATCCCAAGCACAATGTCCCATACATTAGCATGAGACACTTTATACTTTTCCTTATAAGACATTTTTACATTTTATTGATATAAAATTTATACTCAAATCATATCGAAATCATATGTCCCATACATTAGCATGAGACACTTTATACTATTCCTTATAAGACCTTGCTAATTTATAATTCAACAAAAAGGTCTTATTTTATGGCTCCCGTGTTAAGCCATATGTGCGCACAGGTACATCGACTTTTATAAGCATAGTATAAAGCCGTGCACCCATGCGAGGGGTAGATGCACATGAATAATTATGATTTATAAGGAAGTCTTATAAAATCATAACTGGTGTCTGAGTTGGCATCGCTCAGACAACCACTACCCCCTATAGGTGTTCTGCAACCCGACCAGTGGAAGGGTAATGCGCTTTTTTTCTTGGCATATAACTTATACCAAAACTATATCCCAAGCACAATGTCCCATACATTAGCATGAGACACTTTATACTTTTCTTTATAAGAAATTTTTGTATTTTAGTAATATAAAATTTATACTATTCCTTATAAGACCTTGTTAACTAACAATTCAACAAAAAGGTCTTATTTTATGGCTCCCGTGTTAAGCCATATGTGCGCACAGGTACATCGACTTTTATAAGCATAGTATAAAGCCGTGCACCCATGCGAGGGGTAGATGCACATGAATAATTATGATTTATAAGGAAGTCTTATAAAATCATAACTGGTGTCTGAGTTGGCATCGCTCAGACAACCACTACCCCCTATAGGTGTTCTGCAACCCGACCAGTGGAAGGGTAAAGCGCTTTTTTTCTTGGCATATAACTTATACCAAAACTATATCCCAAGCACAATGTCCCATACATTAGCATGAGACACTTTATACTTTTCCTTATAAGACATTTTTACATTTTATTGATATAAAATTTATACTCAAATCATATCGAAATCATATGTCCCATACATTAGCATGAGACACTTTATACTATTCCTTATAAGACCTTTCTAATTTATAATTCAACAAAAAGGTCTTATTTTATGGCTCCCGTGTTAAGCCATATGTGCGCACAGGTACATCGACTTTTATAAGCATAGTATAAAGCCGTGCACCCATGCGAGGGGTAGATGCACATGAATAATTATGATTTATAAGGAAGTCTTATAAAATCATATCTGGTGTCTGAGTTGGCATCGCTCAGACAACCACTACCCCCTATAGGTGTTCTGCAACCCGACCAGTGGAAGGGTAAAGCACTTTTTTTCTTGGCATATAACTTATACCAAAACTATATCCCAAGCACTGTGTCCCATACATTAGCATGAGACACTTTATACTTTTCCTTATAAGACATTTTTACATTTTATTGATATAAAATTTATACTCAAATCATATCGAAATCATATGTCCCATACATTAGCATGAGACACTTTATACTATTCCTTATAAGACCTTGCTAATTTATAATTCAACAAAAAGGTCTTATTTTATGGCTCCCGTGTTAAGCCATATGTGCGCACAGGTACATCGACTTTTATAAGCATAGTATAAAGCCGTGCACCCATGCGAGGGGTAGATGCACATGAATAATTATGATTTATAAGGAAGTCTTATAAAATCATATCTGGTGTCTGAGTTGGCATCGCTCAGACAACCACTACCCCCTATAGGTGTTCTGCAACCCGACCAGTGGAAGGGTAATGCGCTTTTTTTCTTGGCATATAACTTATACCAAAACTATATCCCAAGCACAATGTCCCATACATTAGCATGAGACACTTTATACTTTTCTTTATAAGAAATTTTTGTATTTTAGTAATATAAAATTTATACTATTCCTTATAAGACCTTGTTAACTAACAATTCAACAAAAAGGTCTTATTTTATGGCTCCCGTGTTAAGCCATATGTGCGCACAGGTACATCGACTTTTATAAGCATAGTATAAAGCCGTGCACCCATGCGAGGGGTAGATGCACATGAATAATTATGATTTATAAGGAAGTCTTATAAAATCATAACTGGTGTCTGAGTTGGCATCGCTCAGACAACCACTACCCCCTATAGGTGTTCTGCAACCCGACCAGTGGAAGGGTAATGCGCTTTTTTTCTTGGCATATAACTTATACCAAAACTATATCCCAAGCACAATGTCCCATACATTAGCATGAGACACTTTATACTTTTCTTTATAAGAAATTTTTGTATTTTAGTAATATAAAATTTATACTATTCCTTATAAGACCTTGTTAACTAACAATTCAACAAAAAGGTCTTATTTTATGGCTCCCGTGTTAAGCCATATGTGCGCACAGGTACATCGACTTTTATAAGCATAGTATAAAGCCGTGCACCCATGCGAGGGGTAGATGCACATGAATAATTATGATTTATAAGGAAGTCTTATAAAATCATAACTGGTGTCTGAGTTGGCATCGCTCAGACAACCACTACCCCCTATAGGTGTTCTGCAACCCGACCAGTGGAAGGGTAAAGCGCTTTTTTTCTTGGCATATAACTTATACCAAAACTATATCCCAAGCACAATGTCCCATACATTAGCATGAGACACTTTATACTTTTCCTTATAAGACATTTTTACATTTTATTGATATAAAATTTATACTCAAATCATATCGAAATCATATGTCCCATACATTAGCATGAGACACTTTATACTATTCCTTATAAGACCTTTCTAATTTATAATTCAACAAAAAGGTCTTATTTTATGGCTCCCGTGTTAAGCCATATGTGCGCACAGGTACATCGACTTTTATAAGCATAGTATAAAGCCGTGCACCCATGCGAGGGGTAGATGCACATGAATAATTATGATTTATAAGGAAGTCTTATAAAATCATATCTGGTGTCTGAGTTGGCATCGCTCAGACAACCACTACCCCCTATAGGTGTTCTGCAACCCGACCAGTGGAAGGGTAAAGCACTTTTTTTCTTGGCATATAACTTATACCAAAACTATATCCCAAGCACTGTGTCCCATACATTAGCATGAGACACTTTATACTTTTCCTTATAAGACATTTTTACATTTTATTGATATAAAATTTATACTCAAATCATATCGAAATCATATGTCCCATACATTAGCATGAGACACTTTATACTATTCCTTATAAGACCTTGCTAATTTATAATTCAACAAAAAGGTCTTATTTTATGGCTCCCGTGTTAAGCCATATGTGCGCACAGGTACATCGACTTTTATAAGCATAGTATAAAGCCGTGCACCCATGCGAGGGGTAGATGCACATGAATAATTATGATTTATAAGGAAGTCTTATAAAATCATATCTGGTGTCTGAGTTGGCATCGCTCAGACAACCACTACCCCCTATAGGTGTTCTGCAACCCGACCAGTGGAAGGGTAAAGCACTTTTTTTCTTGGCATATAACTTATACCAAAACTATATCCCAAGCACTGTGTCCCATACATTAGCATGAGACACTTTATACTTTTCCTTATAAGACATTTTTACATTTTATTGATATAAAATTTATACTCAAATCATATCGAAATCATATGTCCCATACATTAGCATGAGACACTTTATACTATTCCTTATAAGACCTTGCTAATTTATAATTCAACAAAAAGGACTTATTTTATGGCTCCCGTGTTAAGCCATATGTGCGCACAGGTACATCGACTTTTATAAGCATAGTATAAAGCCGTGCACCCATGCGAGGGGTAGATGCACATGAATAATTATGATTTATAAGGAAGTCTTATAAAATCATATCTGGTGTCTGAGTTGGCATCGCTCAGACAACCACTACCCCCTATAGGTGTTCTGCAACCCGACCAGTGGAAGGGTAAAGCACTTTTTTTCTTGGCATATAACTTATACCAAAACTATATCCCAAGCACTGTGTCCCATACATTAGCATGAGACACTTTATACTTTTCCTTATAAGACATTTTTACATTTTATTGATATAAAATTTATACTCAAATCATATCGAAATCATATGTCCCATACATTAGCATGAGACACTTTATACTATTCCTTATAAGACCTTGCTAATTTATAATTCAACAAAAAGGTCTTATTTTATGGCTCCCGTGTTAAGCCATATGTGCGCACAGGTACATCGACTTTTATAAGCATAGTATAAAGCCGTGCACCCATGCGAGGGGTAGATGCACATGAATAATTATGATTTATAAGGAAGTCTTATAAAATCATATCTGGTGTCTGAGTTGGCATCGCTCAGACAACCACTACCCCCTATAGGTGTTCTGCAACCCGACCAGTGGAAGGGTAGAGCACTTTTTTTCTTGGCATATAACTTATACCAAAACTATATCCCAAGCACTATGTCCCATACATTTGCAATGACACCCTTTATACTTTTCCTTATAAGAAATTTTTATATTTTATTGATATAAAATTTATACCCAAATCCTATCGCAATCAATATGTCCCGTACATTAGCATGAGACACTTTATACTATTCCTTATAACAAAGTTTTATGTGTCCCATACAAAAATTGGGAAAAAATTTTATAGAATTTTTTTTTCGCAATTGTTTGTAAAATCGATTTCCAGCAAAAGCACATGAATAGGATCGTTATGTAGTATCTGAAAATAGATAGTGCCAAATCAAATATTTTTCATGTGTTCCATATAAAAATCAAAAAAGATTTATACCTTTCCTAATAACTTCATATGTCCCATACAAAAATTGGGAAAAAATTTTATAGAAATTTTTTTTCGCAATTGTTTGTAAAATCGATTTCCAGCAAAAGCACATGAATAGGATCGTTATGTAGTATCTGAAAATAAATAGTGCCAAATCAAATATTTTTCATGTGTTCCATATAAAAATCAAAAAAGATTTATACCTTTCCTAATAACTTCATATGTCCCATACAAAAATTGGGAAAATATTTTATAGAAATTTTTTTTTCGCAATTGTTTGTAAAATCGATTTCCAGCAAAAGCAACGTTATGTAGTATCTGAAAATAGATAGTGCCAAATCAAATATTTTTCATGTGTTCCATATAAAAATCAAAAAAGATTTATGCCTTTCCTAATAACTTCATGTGTCCCATACAAAAATTGGGAAATAATTTTATAGAAATTTTTTGTTCGCAATATTTTGCAAAATCGATTTCCAGTAAAAGCATATGAATATGATCGTTATATAGTGTCCGAAAATAGATAGTGCTAAATCAAAAAAATTTCATGTATCCCATATAAAAATGAAAAAAGATTTATGCCTTTCCTAATAAGTTTATGTGTCCCATACAAAAATTGGGAAGTAATTTTATAAATATTTTTTGTTCGCAATTTTTTGCATAATCGCTTTCCAGTAAAAGCATATGAATAGGATCGTTAGTAATGTCTGAAAATAGATAGCGGCAAATCAAAAATTTTTCATGTATATCTTATAAAAATCTCAAAAGTTTTATGCCTTTCCTAATAACTTCATATGTCCCATACAAAAATTGGGTAATAATTTTATAGAAAAGTTTTTTCGCAATTTTTTTGCAAAATCGATTTCCAGGAAAAGCATATGAATAGGATCGTTATATAGTGTTCGAAAATGGGTAGTGCAAAAACAAAATAATTTTCATGTGTCCCATATAAAAATCTAAAAAGATTTATGCCTTTCCTAATAACTTCATGTGTTCCATACAAAAATTGGGAAATACTTTTATAGAAATTTTTTTTGGCAATTTTTTGCAAAATCGATTACCAGTAAAAGAATATGAATAGGATCCTTATATAGTGTCTGAAAATAGATAGTGACAAATAAAAAATTTTTCATGTGTTCCATATAAAAATCTAAATAGATTTATGCCTTTCCTAATAACTTCATGTGTCCCATACAAAAATTGGGAAATACTTTTATAGAAATTTTTTTTCGCAATTTTTTGCAAAATCGATTTCCAGTAAAAGCATATGAATAGGATCCTTATATAGTGTCTGAAACTAGATAGTGGCAAATCAAAAATTTTTCACGTGTTCCATATAAAAATCTAAATAGATTTATGCCTTTCCTAATAACTTCATGTGTCCCATACAAAAATTGGGAAATACTTTTATAGAAATTTTTTTTCGCAATTTTTTGCAAAATCGATTACCAGTAAAAGAATATGAATAGCATCGTTATGTAGTGTCTGAAAATAGATGGTGCTAAATAAAATAATTTTCATGTGTCCCATATAAAAATAAAAAAAAAATTATTCCTTTCCTAATAAAACTATGTGTCCCATACAAAAATTGGGAAATACTTTTATAGAAATTTTTTTTCGCAATTTTTTGCAAAATCGATTACCAGTAAAAGAATATGAATAGGATCCTTATATAGTGTCTGAAAATAGATAGTGGCAAATCAAAAATTTTTCATGTGTTCCATATAAAAATCTAAATAGATTTATGCCTTTCCTAATAACTTCATGTGTCCCATACAAAAATTGGGAAATACTTTTATAGAAATTTTTTTTCGCAATTTTTTGCAAAATCGACTTCCAGTAAAAGCATATGAATAGGATCCTTATATAGTGTCTGAAAATAGATAGTGGCAAATCAAAAATTTTTCACGTGTTCCATATAAAAATCTAAATAGATTTATGCCTTTCCTAATAACTTCATGTGTCCCATACAAAAATTGGGAAATAATTTTATAGAAATTTTTATTTTCACAATTTTTTGCAAAATCGATTTCAAGTAAAAGCATATGAATAAGATCGTTATATAGTGTCTGAAAATGGGCAGTGCAAAAACAAAAAAATGTTCATGTGTCCCATATAAAAATCAAAAAAATTTATGCCTTTCCTAATAACTCCATGTGTTCCATACAAAAATTGGGAAATACTTTTATAGAAATTTTTTTTTTCAATTTTTTGCAAAATCGATTACCAGTAAAAGAATATGAATAGGATCCTTATATAGTGTCTGAAAATAGATAGTGGCAAATCAAAAATTTTTCATGTGTTCCATATAAAAATCTAAATAGATTTATGCCTTTCCTAATAACTTCATGTGTCCCATACAAAAACTGGAAATACTTTTATAGAAATTTTTTGTGGCAATTTTTTGCAAAATCGATTACTAGTAAAAGCATATGAATAACATCGTTATGTAGTGTCTGAAAATAGATAGTGCTAAATCAAAAAGTTTTCATATGTCCCATATAAAAATAAAAAAAAAATTATTCCTTTCCTAATAAAACTATGTGTCCCATACAAAAATTGGGAAATACTTTTATAGAAATTTTTTTCGCAATTTTTTGCAAAATCGATTACCAGTAAAAGAATATGTATAGCATCGTTATGTATTGTCTGAAAATAGATAGTGCTAAATCAAATAATTTTCATGTGTCCCATATAAAAATCAAAAAAAATTATGCCTTTCCTAATAACTCCATGTGTCCCATACAAAAATTGGGAAATACTTTTATAGAAATTTTTTTTGGCAATTTTTTGCAAAATCGATTACCAGTAAAAGAATATGAATATCATTGTTATGTAGTGTCTGAAAATAGATAGTGCTAAATCAAATAATTTTCATGTGTCCCATATAAAAATCAAAAACGATTTATACCTTTCCTAATAACTTCATATGTCCCATACAAAAATTGGATAATATTTTATAGAAAAGTTTTTTCTCAATTTTTTTGCAAAATCGATTTCCAGTAAAAGCATATGAATAGGATCGTTATATAGTGTCTGAAAATAGATAGTGGCAAATCAAAAATTTTTCATGTGTTCCATATAAAAATCTAAAAAGATTTATGCCTTTCCTAATAACTTCATGTGTCCCATACAAAAATTGGGAAACACTTTTATAGAAATTTTTTTTCGCAATTTTTTGCAAAATCGATTACCAGTAAAAGAATATGAATAGCATCGTTATGTAGTGTCTGAAAATAGATAGTGCTAAATCAAATAATTTTCATGTGTCCCATATAAAAATCAAAAAAATTTATGCCTTTCCTAATAACTCCATGTGTCCCATACAAAAACTGGAAATACTTTTATAGAAATTTTTTGTGGCAATTTTTTGCAAAATCGATTACTAGTAAAAGCATATGAATAACATCGTTATGTAGTGTCTGAAAATAGATAGTGCTAAATCAAAAAGTTTCCATATGTCCCATATAAAAATAAAAAAAAAATTATTCCTTTCCTAATAAAACTATGTGTCCCATACAAAAATTGGGAAATACTTTTATAGAAATTTTTTTCGCAATTTTTTGCAAAATCGATTACCAGTAAAAGAATATGTATAGCATCGTTAGGTATTGTCTGAAAATAGATAGTGCTAAATCAAATAATTTTCATGTGTCCCATATAAAAATCAAAAACGATTTATACCTTTCCTAATAACTTCATATGTCCCATACAAAAATTGGATAATATTTTATAGAAAAGTTTTTTCACAATTTTTTGCAAAATCGATTTCCAGTAAAAGCATATGAATATCATTGTTATGTAGTGTCTGAAAATAGATAGTGCTAAATCAAATAATTTTCATGTGTCCCATATAAAAATCAAAAACGATTTATACCTTTCCTAATAACTTCATATGTCCCATACAAAAATTGGATAATATTTTATAGAAAAGTTTTTTCTCAATTTTTTTGCAAAATCGATTTCCAGTAAAAGCATATGAATAGGATCGTTATATAGTGTCTGAAAATAGATAGTGGCAAATCAAAAATTTTTCATGTGTTCCATATAAAAATCTAAAAAGATTTATGCCTTTCCTAATAACTTCATGTGTCCCATACAAAAACTGGAAATACTTTTATAGAAATTTTTTGTGGCAATTTTTTGCAAAATCGATTACTAGTAAAAGCATATGAATAACATCGTTATGTAGTGTCTGAAAATAGATAGTGCTAAATCAAAAAGTTTTCATATGTCCCATATAAAAATAAAAAAAAAATTATTCCTTTCCTAATAAAACTATGTGTCCCATACAAAAATTGGGAAATACTTTTATAGAAATTTTTTTCGCAATTTTTTGCAAAATCGATTACCAGTAAAAGAATATGAATAGGATCCTTATATAGTGTCTGAAAATAGATAGTGGCAAATCAAAAATTTTTCATGTGTTCCATATAAAAATCTAAATAGATTTATGCCTTTCCTAATAACTTCATGTGTCCCATACAAAAACTGGAAATACTTTTATAGAAATTTTTTGTGGCAATTTTTTGCAAAATCGATTACTAGTAAAAGCATATGAATAACATCGTTATGTAGTGTCTGAAAATAGATAGTGCTAAATCAAAAAGTTTTCATATGTCCCATATAAAAATAAAAAAAAAATTATTCCTTTCCTAATAAAACTATGTGTCCCATACAAAAATTGGGAAATACTTTTATAGAAATTTTTTTCGCAATTTTTTGCAAAATCGATTACCAGTAAAAGAATATGTATAGCATCGTTATGTATTGTCTGAAAATAGATAGTGCTAAATCAAATAATTTTCATGTGTCCCATATAAAAATCAAAAAAAATTATGCCTTTCCTAATAACTCCATGTGTCCCATACAAAAATTGGGAAATACTTTTATAGAAATTTTTTTTGGCAATTTTTTGCAAAATCGATTACCAGTAAAAGAATATGAATATCATTGTTATGTAGTGTCTGAAAATAGATAGTGCTAAATCAAATAATTTTCATGTGTCCCATATAAAAATCAAAAACGATTTATACCTTTCCTAATAACTTCATATGTCCCATACAAAAATTGGATAATATTTTATAGAAAAGTTTTTTCTCAATTTTTTTGCAAAATCGATTTCCAGTAAAAGCATATGAATAGGATCGTTATATAGTGTCTGAAAATAGATAGTGGCAAATCAAAAATTTTTCATGTGTTCCATATAAAAATCTAAAAAGATTTATGCCTTTCCTAATAACTTCATGTGTCCCATACAAAAATTGGGAAATACTTTTATAGAAATTTTTTTTCGCAATTTTTTGCAAAATCGATTACCAGTAAAAGAATATGAATAGCTTCATTATGTAGTGTCTGAAAATAGATGGTGCTAAATCAAATAATTTTCATGTGTCCCATATAAAAATCAAAAACGATTTATACCTTTCCTAATAACTTCATATGTCCCATACAAAAATTGGATAATATTTTATAGAAATTTTTTTCACAATTTTTTGCAAAATCGATTTCCAGTAAAAGCATATGAATAAGATCGTTATATAGTGTCTGAAAATGGGCAGTGCAAAAACAAAAAAATGTTCATGTGTCCCATATAAAAATCAAAAAAATTTATGCCTTTCCTAATAACTCCATGTGTCCCATACAAAAACTGGAAATACTTTTATAGAAATTTTTTGTGGCAATTTTTTGCAAAATCGATTACTAGTAAAAGCATATGAATAACATCGTTATGTAGTGTCTGAAAATAGATAGTGCTAAATCAAAAAGTTTTCATATGTCCCATATAAAAATAAAAAAAAAATTATTCCTTTCCTAATAAAACTATGTGTCCCATACAAAAATTGGGAAATACTTTTATAGAAATTTTTTTCGCAATTTTTTGCAAAATCGATTACCAGTAAAAGAATATGTATAGCATCGTTATGTATTGTCTGAAAATAGATAGTGCTAAATCAAATAATTTTCATGTGTCCCATATAAAAATCAAAAACGATTTATACCTTTCCTAATAACTTCATATGTCCCATACAAAAATTGGATAATATTTTATAGAAAAGTTTTTTCACAATTTTTTGCAAAATCGATTTCCAGTAAAAGCATATGAATATCATTGTTATGTAGTGTCTGAAAATAGATAGTGCTAAATCAAATAATTTTCATGTGTCCCATATAAAAATCAAAAACGATTTATACCTTTCCTAATAACTTCATATGTCCCATACAAAAATTGGATAATATTTTATAGAAAAGTTTTTTCTCAATTTTTTTGCAAAATCGATTTCCAGTAAAAGCATATGAATAGGATCGTTATATAGTGTCTGAAAATAGATAGTGGCAAATCAAAAATTTTTCATGTGTTCCATATAAAAATCTAAAAAGATTTATGCCTTTCCTAATAACTTCCTGTGTCCCATACAAAAATTGAGAAATAATTTTATAGAAATTTTTTGTTTGCAATTTTTTGCAAAATCGATTTCCAGTAAAAGAATATCAATAGGATCGTTATGTAGTGTCTGAAAATAGATAGTGTCAAATCAAAATTTTTTTTATATGTCTCATATAAACATCTAAAAGCATTTATGCCTTTCCTAATAACTTCATGTGCCCCATACAAAAATTGGAAAATAATTTTATAGAAATTTTTTTCCGCAATTTTTTGCAAAATCGATTTCCAGTAAAATAATATGAATAGGATCGTTATGTATTGTCTATAAATAGATAGTGCCTAATCAAAAATTTTTCATGTGATGCATATAAAAATCTCAAAAGATTTATACCTTTCCTAATAAATTTATATGTCCTGAACAAAAATGGGGAAATAGTTAATGGATTGTTTTTTTTTTTTTTTTTGCAAATCCGAATTCCGGTAAAAGGAGTTGAATAAGAGTGTTGTGTAGTGTCTGATAATAGATAGTAGCAAATAAAATTTTTTTCATATGTTCCTTATATAAATTAATATATGTTATGCCATTTCTTATAAATTATTATATAAATAAAATTCAAAGATTTACTTACACATTCATGGCGAAGTGTAACAAAGTGGGAACAATTATTTACTGAGAAACTTTTTCTCTTTCCTTATAAAAAAAAATTCATATGTCCCATACAAAAATGGGGTTATAGTTAATGGAAATTTTTTTTTTTCGATAATCCGATTTCCGGTGAAAGTAGTTGAATAAGAACGTTGTGTAGTGTCTGAAAATAGATAGCAGCAAATCAAAATTTTTTCATATGTTCCTTATATAAATTAATATATGTTATGCCATTTCTTATAAATTATTATGTATATAAATTTCGAAGATTTACTAACATATTCATGGCGAAGTGTAACAAAGTACGAAAAATTATTTACTAAGAAACTTTTTCTCTTTCCTTATAAAAAAAAAATCATATGTCCCATATAAAAGTTTAAGATCGTCTATGCCTTTCCTAATAACTTCATGTGTCCCGAACAAAAATGGGGAAATGAGTTAATTGAAAACTTTTTTTCTCAAATCCGATTTCCGATAAAAGGATATGAATGCTATCCTTATGTAGTGTCTGAAAATGGATAGCGGCAAATCAAAATTTTTTTATATGTCCCATATGAAAATCTAAGATCGTCTATGCCTTTCCTAATAACTTCATGTGTCCCGAACAAAAATGGGGAAATGAGTTAATTGAAAACTTTTTTTCTCAAATCCGATTTCCGATAAAAGGATATGAATGCTATCCTTATGTAGTGTCTGAAAATGGATAGCGGCAAATCAAAATTTTTTTATATGTCCCATATGAAAATCTAAGATCGTCTATGCCTTTCCTAATAACTTCATGTGTCCCGAACAAAAATGGGGAAATGAGTTAATTGAAAACTTTTTTTCTCAAATCCGATTTCCGATAAAAGGATATGAATGCTATCCTTATGTAGTGTCTGAAAATGGATAGCGGCAAATCAAAATTTTTTCATGTGTCCCATATGAAAATTTAAGATCGTCTATCCCTTTCCTAATAACTTTATGTGTCCCGAACAAAAATGGAGAAATGAGAAATGGGAAATGTGTTAATTGAAAACTTTTTTTTCGCAAATCCGATTTCCGATAAAAGGATATGAATGCTATCCTTATGTAGTGTCTGAAAATGGATAGCGGCAAATCAAAATTTTTTTATATGTCCCATATGAAAATCTAAGATCGTCTATGCCTTTCCTAATAACTTCATGTGTCCCGAACAAAAATGGGGAAATGAGTTAATTGAAAACTTTTTTTCTCAAATCCGATTTCCGATAAAAGGATATGAATGCTATCCTTATGTAGTGTCTGAAAATGGATAGCGGCAAATCAAAATTTTTTCATGTGTCCCATATGAAAATTTAAGATCGTCTATCCCTTTCCTAATAACTTTATGTGTCCCGAACAAAAATGGAGAAATGAGAAATGGGAAATGTGTTAATTGAAAACTTTTTTTTCGCAAATCCGATTTCCGATAAAAGGATATGAATGCTATCCTTATGTAGTGTCTGAAAATGGATAGCGGCAAATCAAAATTTTTTTATATGTCCCATATGAAAATCTAAGATCGTCTATGCCTTTCCTAATAACTTCATGTGTCCCGAACAAAAATGGGGAAATGAGTTAATTGAAAACTTTTTTTCTCAAATCCGATTTCCGATAAAAGGATATGAATGCTATCCTTATGTAGTGTCTGAAAATGGATAGCGGCAAATCAAAATTTTTTTATGTGTCCCATATGAAAATTTGAGATCGTGTATGCCTTTCCTAATAACTTTATGTGTCCCGAACAAAAATGGGGAAATGAGTTAATTGAAAACTTTTTTTCTCAAATCCGATTTCCGATAAAAGGATATGAATGCTATCCTTATGTAGTATCTGAAAATGGATAGCGGCAAATCAAGATTTTTTTATGTGTCCCATATGAAAATTTGAGATCGTCTATGCCTTTCCTAATAACTTCATGTGTCCCGAACAAAAATGGGGAAATGAGTTAATTGAAAACTTTTTTTCTCAAATCCGATTTCCGATAAAAGGATATGAATGCTATCCTTATGTAGTGTCTGAAAATGGATAGCTGCAAATCAAAATTTTTTTATGTGTCCCATATGAAAATTTGAGATCGTGTATGCCTTTCCTAATAACTTCATGTGTCCCGAACAAAAATGGGGAAATGAGTTAATTGAAAACTTTTTTTCTCAAATCCGATTTCCGATAAAAGGATATGAATGCTATCCTTATGTAGTGTCTGAAAATGGATAGCGGCAAATCAAGATTTTTTTATGTGTCCCATATGAAAATTTGAGATCGTCTATGCCTTTCCTAATAACTTCATGTGTCCCGAACAAAAATGGGGAAATGAGTTAATTGAAAACTTTTTTTCTCAAATCCGATTTCCGATTAAAGGATATGAATGCTATCCTTATGTAGTGTCTGAAAATGGATAGCGGCAAATCAAAATTTTTTTATGTGTCCCATATGAAAATTTGAGATCGTGTATGCCTTTCCTAATAACTTCATGTGTCCCGAACAAAAATGGGGAAATGAGTTAATTGAAAACTTTTTTTCTCAAATCCGATTTCCGATAAAAGGATATGAATGCTATCCTTATGTAGTATCTGAAAATGGATAGCGGCAAATCAAGATTTTTTTATGTGTCCCATATGAAAATTTGAGATCGTCTATGCCTTTCCTAATAACTTCATGTGTCCCGAACAAAAATGGGGAAATGAGTTAATTGAAAACTTTTTTTCTCAAATCCGATTTCCGATTAAAGGATATGAATGATATCCTTATGTAGTGTCTGAAAATGGATAGCGGCAAATCAAAATTTTTTTATGTGTCCCTTATAAAAATCAATATATGTTATGCTTATCCTTATAAGATAAGTTAAGCTTCACTAGATCGCAGTATGCTATGATTTTATTAGCTTTCTTATTACCATTGCCCAGACCTGTTCTTTGCACTACATGTATATCGCCCAATATACTTTCTTTCGTGCTTTTTAGCCCATTCGAGCTCAATCCTATGATTTTATTAGCTTTCTTATTACCATTGCCCAGACCTGTTCTTTACACTACATGTATATCACCCAATATACTTTCTTTCGTGCTTTTTAGCCCATTCGAGCTCAATCCTATGATTTTATTAGCTTTCTTATTACCATTGCCCAGACCTGTTCTTTGCACTACATGTATATCGCCCAATATACTTTCTTTCGTGCTTTTTAGCCCATTCGAGCTCAATCCTATGATTTTATTAGCTTTCTTATTACCATTGCCCAGACCTGTTCTTTGCACTACATGTATATCGCCCAATATACTTTCTTTCGTGCTTTTTAGCCCATTCGAGCTCAATCCTATGATTTTATTAGCTTTCTTATTACCATTGCCCAGACCTGTTCTTTGCACTACATGTATATCGCCCAATATACTTTCTTTCGTGCTTTTTAGCCCATTCGAGCTCAATCCTATGATTTTATTAGCTTTCTTATTACCATTGCCCAGACCTGTTCTTTGCACTACATGTATATCGCCCAATATACTTTCTTTCGTGCTTTTTAGCCCATACGAGCTCAATCCTATGATTTTATTAGCTTTCTTATTACCATTGCCCAGACCTGTTCTTTGCACTACATGTATATCGCCCAATATACTTTCTTTCGTGCTTTTTAGCCCATTCGAGCTCAATCCTATGATTTTATTAGCTTTCTTATTACCATTGCCCAGACCTGTTCTTTGCACTACATGTATATCGCCCAATATACTTTCTTTCGTGCTTTTTAGCCCATACGAGCTCAATCCAATGATTTTATTAGCTTTCTTATTACCATTATTATTCAAATGTATAGCACAGACCTGTTCTTTATACTAAATGTATAATTTAATTTAATTTAATTTTAATTTAATTTTATTTTATTTTTATTTTCATTTTCAAGCTGTTCTTGGGGTTCTTGGGGTTCTTGGGGTTCTTGGGGTTCTTGGGGTTCTTGGTTGATAAGTATAAGTATAAGTATAACAATAAGTATATATTTTTTATACAATTTTATCGATTTTTATTAGGATATGGTATTTTTTCCCCGTGTTTTCATACAATTTTATCGGTTTTTATTAGGATTTGGTAACAACCGTGTCTATTCCAACGCCCGATAATTGTTGGGCTATAGTACGTCTGGAGACTGAAGTGTGGAAGAGTAAATTTTTTTTTTTTTTTGGTACGGGACTTGGTGCAAAACCAATTCCTGACCAAAATCTCCCATGAAGAAGCATACAGCATTTTATTCTCTTTATTATAAAGAGAACTTTCCTCGCCAATAAATTCCAAATTTTCTCTTTCGTTATAAGAAAACACTCATGTATCCCATACATAGTATGAGACAGTTTATAGGTTTTCTTATAAGACCTTTTTTCACCCATTATTATTAGGTTTTCTCTTATGGCTTCCGTGTTAAGCCCTTATCTATGTGCACATAGGTGCGTTGGTTCTTATAAGCATCTTATAAGCCACGCACCCATGTGGGGGTAGTGGAAGCACATAGATAAGTAAGAGTTATTAGGATTTCTTATAAAATCATGTTCCTTGACGTCACCGTCCATCGCTCAGAGCACCACTACCCCCTATAGGTGTTCTGCAACCCGACCAGTGGAATAGTAAAACGCTTTTTTTACTGTCAGATAATTTTAACCTTTTGTTATAAGAAAACACTAATGTGTCCCATGCAATAGTATGAGACAGTTTATAGGTTTTCTTATAAGACCTTTTTTCGCCCACTATTATTACGTTTTCTCTTATGGCTTCCGTGTTAAGCCCTTATCTATGTGCACATAGGTGCGTTGGTTCTTATAAGCATCTTATAAGCCACGCACCCATGTGGGGGTAGTGGAAGCACATAGATAAGTAAGAGTTATTAGGATTTCTTATAAAATCATGTTTCTTGACGTCACCGTCCATCGCTCAGAGGACCACTACCCCCTATAGGTGTTCTGCAACCCGACCAGTGGAAGAGTAAAACGCTTTTTTTACAGTCAGAAAATTTTACCCTTTTGTTATAAGAAAACACTCATGTGTCCCATACAAAAATTTTGGGAAATGAGTTTATTGATATTGCTTTTCTGCAATTTTTCGCAAATCCGATTTCCAGTATAAGCATATGATTAGAATTGGTGTGTAGTGTATGAAAATGCATAGTGCCAAATCAGAAATTTTTCATGTGTTCCTTATAAAAATCTCAAAAGTCGTATGCCTTCCCTTATAAATTCATGTAGCAAACCTTGATTTCTTTTACAGTCAGAAAATTTTTCTGTTTTGTTATAAGAAAACACTCATGTGTCCCGTACAAAAATTGGGAAATAAGTTTATTGATATTTCTTTTCTGCAATTTTTCGCAAATCCGATTTCCAGTATAAGCATATGATTAGAATTGGTGTGTAGTGTATGAAAATGCATAGTGCCAAATCAGAAATTTTTCATGTGTTCCTTATAAAAATCTCAAAAGTCGTATGCCTTCCCTTATAAATTCATGTAGCAAACCTCGATTTCTTTTACAGTCAGAAAATTTTTCTGTTTTGTTATAAGAAAACACTCATGTGTCCCGTACAAAAATTGGGAAATGAGTTTATTGATATTTCTTTTCTGCAATTTTTCGCAAATCCGATTTCCAGTATAAGCATATGATTAGAATTGGTGTGTAGTGTATGAAAATGTATAGTGCCAAATCAGAAATTTTTCATGTGTTCCTTATAAAAATCTCAAAAGTCGTATGCCTTCCCTTATAAATTCATGTAGCAAACATCGATAAATAAATAAAAATTCCTTATTTTTCATCCGATTTCAATAAGTGAGGAGTCATTGGAAAGGTCTTGACGAGTACTATCGATCTATGTATTTCTTTTTCAAATTCGGTAAACTTGGTTCAATCGAATTTCTCAAATTACATGTATGTACATACGTATTAATTCATCCCCACACCATAATTAGCCCAAATATAAACCGATTTCAAAAATTCCTTTTGATTATTTTTTTCTGATTTTTTTGTGATTTTTTGAGACTATTTCCCACCCCCTCCCGTTTGCGTTGTAAAAATTTTTTTTCCACGGCCAAAATTTTTAACGAAAATCTTAATTTGGAAACTTTGCTCTACGAATTTCAGATAAATCCAACTTTTGAATTTTTTATGGATACCGGCTTACCACAAGATTGCCTATACGAAATTTCAGCGACATAGCACCTTATTTACCTATTTAAAAAAATACATAACTGTGACAACTTTTCTCGCGCACTTGGCGCCATCTACCGGGAGTACTATGTAACTCACGGCACAGTGCTTATAAAATGTGCTACCTACAGGTCTCCTCTATGTCTGGAAGTTTATTTGAAGGCATTCGGGCTTTTCCTTCAGATTCTATAGCAATTACAGTTGGCCAACTCCCGCGAAAAATTAAATTTTTTCCCGTTTTTACAGGGGTACCCCTATGAAAATTTCGCGATTTTTACTTTCACCCCTACCCCGGCATGTAGGTACTTTTTGGAAAGGTCTTGGCGAGTACTCTTACGTGGTGTACTTTTTTTCGCCATTAATTTCATTTTGACCCCTTTTTTCGATATTTTTCTCTACGCCACTGAGACATTTTCACTACCTTGGGTCACATATACCCCAAATACTATATTATTTTTACATTTGATCTCAATCAGTGAGGAGTCATTGGAAAGGTCTTGACGAGTACTATCGATCTATGTATTTCTTTTTCAAATTCGGTAAACTTGGTTCAATCGAATTTCTCAAATTACATGTATGTACATACGTATTAATTCATCCCCACACCATAATTAGCCCAAATATAAACCGATTTCAAAAATTCCTTTTGATTATTTTTTTCTGATTTTTTTGTGATTTTTTGAGACTATTTCCCACCCCCTCCCGTTTGCGTTGTAAAAATTTTTTTTCCACGGCCAAAATTTTTAACGAAAATCTTAATTTGGAAACTTTGCTCTACGAATTTCAGATAAATCCAACTTTTGAATTTTTTATGGATACCGGCTTACCACAAGATTGCCTATACGAAATTTCAGCGACATAGCACCTTATTTACCTATTTAAAAAAATACATAACTGTGACAACTTTTCTCGCGCACTTGGCGCCATCTACCGGGAGTACTATGTAACTCACGGCACAGTGCTTATAAAATGTGCTACCTACAGGTCTCCTCTATGTCTGGAAGTTTATTTGAAGGAATTCGGGCTTTTCCTTCAGATTCTATAGCAATTACAGTTGGCCAACTCCCGCGAAAAATCCAATTTTTTCCCGTTTTTGCAGGGGTACCCCTATGAAAATTTCGCGATTTTTACTTTCACCCCTACCCCGGCATGTGGGTACTTTTTGGAAAGGTCTTGGCGAGTACTATTACGTGGTGTACTTTTTTTCTCCATTAATTTCATTTTGACCCCTTTTTTCGATATTTTTCTCTACGCCACTGAGACATTTTCAGTACCTTGGGTCACATATACCCCAAATACTATATTATTTTTACATTTGATCTCAATCAGTGAGGAGTCATTGGAAAGGTCTTGACGAGTACTATCGATCTATGTATTTCTTTTTCAAATTCGGTAAACTTGGTTCAATCGAATTTCTCAAATTACATGTATGTACATACGTATTAATTCATCCCCACACCATAATTAGCCCAAATATAAACCGATTTCAAAAATTCCTTTTGATTATTTTTTTCTGATTTTTTTGTGATTTTTTGAGACTATTTCCCACCCCCTCCCGTTTGCGTTGTAAAAATTTTTTTTCCACGGCCAAAATTTTTAACGAAAATCTTAATTTGGAAACTTTGCTCTACGAATTTCAGATAAATCCAACTTTTGAATTTTTTATGGATACCGGCTTACCACAAGATTGCCTATACGAAATTTCAGCGACATAGCACCTTATTTACCTATTTAAAAAAATACATAACTGTGACAACTTTTCTCGCGCACTTGGCGCCATCTACCGGGAGTACTATGTAACTCACGGCACAGTGCTTATAAAATGTGCTACCTACAGGTCTCCTCTATGTCTGGAAGTTTATTTGAAGGCATTCGGGCTTTTCCTTCAGATTCTATAGCAATTACAGTTGGCCAACTCCCGCGAAAAATTAAATTTTTTCCCGTTTTTACAGGGGTACCCCTATGAAAATTTCGCGATTTTTACTTTCACCCCTACCCCGGCATGTAGGTACTTTTTGGAAAGGTCTTGGCGAGTACTATTACGTGGTGTACTTTTTTTCTCCATTAATTTCATTTTGACCCCTTTTTTCGATATTTTTCTCTACGCCACTGAGACATTTTCACTACCTTGGGTCACATATACCCCAAATACTATATTTTCTTTACACTTTTTTTAATTATATGCACTAACGAAGTTATCTACATACTTTCAGCTTTCATATGCTAAAAATTTCAAGTCAATATATTCCATACATCGGGAGCATTCGCCGTTCAAATTTGTACCTAAAATATCAAATTTTTAAATTCTCTAAATCAGTTTAGTACAAATTTTAGGATAGTTCGGTCAAATTTTAACCGAAAGGCAGTACAGTATATTGGGTCGAATGAATGCAAAATTCATGCTGAATTGTTGTAGAGTAAAGAATTTTTCGAAATAAAAAATTTTTACCTTCTCTCATATTGGCTTCCTTCATATAATATTCTACGCTCCGTATGAACATATCTAAGTTTTATAAGGGCGCTTTATATAAGATGATTTACTTGAAACCATCAAGCAAAGATAAGCTTAGTGGATCACAGTTTGTTAGCTGCTCCATTTACGACACCTTGCCATTACCAAAGTATTTTACAATTCTAAATTCACAATATATAGTATAAAATGATATCACAAATAGATGATTTACTTGAAATCTTCAAGCAAAGGTTAGCTTCAGTGGATCGCAGTTTGTCAGCTGCTCTACCACTTACAACACCTTG
>CAWUPM010000411.1:47500-50413 GCA_963924295.1 Dioctria rufipes
ACAAACGTATACTCAACAGGTTACGGAATTGGAACCGTATTCCCTTTCGTTCAAAAATATTTAAGTATATCATATATTGCATTGCATATTTGTAACTTAAAAAATTTTTCGACTTTCGCCTAGAACTTAGGACCGACTAACTCGTGATCAACCACTGTTCACACGAAACCCTTCTCCACTTCAGTCCTCCAAGGTCTCATTCGATTATTTGCTACTACCACCAAGATCTGTACCAATGGCGGCTCCATGCAGGTTTACACCAAACACTTCTACGCACACCATTGTACCCTCCTACTCACTAAAACTTCAAAATTTATAAATTATATAATTTATAAATCATATATTTCAGCGGTAATGTATAGGCATACAACTTGAGCGCCATCCATTTTAAGGGCTAGTTGCTTCGGCAGGTGAGTTGTTACACACTCCTTAGCGGATTACGACTTCCATGTCCACCGTCCTGCTGTTTTAAGCAACCAACGCCTTTCATGGTATCAGTATGAGTTGTTAATTTTGGCGCCTTAACATTACGTTTGGTTCATCCCACAGCGCCAGTTCTGCTTACCAAAAGTGGCCCACTG
This sequence comes from Dioctria rufipes, assembly GCA_963924295.1. Classification (NCBI taxonomy): domain Eukaryota; kingdom Metazoa; phylum Arthropoda; class Insecta; order Diptera; family Asilidae; genus Dioctria; species Dioctria rufipes. The sequence continues at coordinate 48,082 of CAWUPM010000411.1, forward strand.
GGCACAATATATCATAACCTCAACCTTCATATCAAGAAAGGTGAGGTTCTTACCCATTTAAAGTTTGAGAATAGGTTAAGGTCGTTTCGGCCCTAATGCCTCTAATCATTCGCTTTACCAGATAAGATTATTTTAAATAATATTTAAATGCACCAGCTATCCTGAGGGAAACTTCGGAGGGAACCAGCTACTAGATGATTCGATAGGTCTATCGCCCCTATACCCAATTCTGACAATCGATTTGCACGTCAGAACTGCTTCGGTCCTCCATCAGGGTTTCCCCTGACTTCAACCTGATCAGGTATAGTTCATCATCTTTCGGGTGACAACATATATGCTCAAGGTACGCTCTAGTTAGAGGCATATATAATATATCCTTTAAAAAAAAATTTATATTAAAATGCATAACTGTATAGAACGCCCCGGGATGGAATATATAATATTAATAATATATATATGATCCCATTAAATTAAACAGTTAAGTTAATTACGCCTTTAGGTTTTATATACCCAATGACTTGCACACATGTTAGACTCCTTGGTCCGTGTTTCAAGACGGGTCCCGAAGGTATCCTAAATCTATAGCATTGTTAATCATATTAACGCATATAATAAAAAAATTAAAAAATTTAATTTAATTACTATAACACATATATAATGTATGTGTAAGCGCTATATATAATAAAAATCTGTCAATAATTTATCTGTAACCATATATGCATTTTATGTTAATTATCAAAAAATAAATTTTTTATATAATAAAACATAAACTTTGCAAAACTGATACTTCTGATAAATTTTTCTATTATCGATCATATTAACAGATTACAATGTCCTTATATGAAAAAATTGCACATTATTATTACATTAAAATAAAATTAATGTATTATTAACAATGAATTTTTCATATTAGATATTCAGGTTCATCGGGCTTAACCTCTAAGCAGTTTCACGTACTATTTAACTCTCTATTCAGAGTTCTTTTCAACTTTCCCTCACGGTACTTGTTTGCTATCGGTCTCATGGTTATATTTAGTTTTAGATGGAGTTTACCACCCAATTTGTGCTGCACTATCAAGCAACACGACTCTTAAGAAATATCTTCTAGTAATCATTAACGTCACTACGGGCCTGGCACCCTCTATGGGTAAATGGCCTCATTTAAGAAGGACTTGGACTGCTAATTTATCATACTAGATTATAGATATTCCATACACTGCATCTTATATTTGTTAAAACAACAAAATAACTCAGTGCTGAACTAAATTTCTTTTCGCTCGCCGCTACTAAGAAAATCCTAGTTAGTTTCTTTTCCTTCCCTCATTAATATGCTTAAATTCAGGGAGTAATCTCATATGAGTTGAGGTTGTTTAAAAAGTTTTTATTTTTTCTATATACTTTATAATAATAATTTTTATGCTTTAATGTAATCAAATCGCTATTCACAGTATATAAAATTTTATACTTGATCTGCAAAGAGATAAAAGCAAATTATTATTATTCCTTATTATTAATATTATAAAAAATATCAAATAATATTTTTTAATAATACAACATGTGCTTAAAAAGATATTAAAAATATCTTCAAGCAACTTAATTAAGAAAGTCTTACAACCCTCAACCATATGTAGTCCATGCAGCACTATAAAAAAAAATTTTAAAGTACGTATAGCATGGACTGCAATATGCGTTCAAAATGTCGATGTTCATGTGTCCTGCAGTTCACACGATGACGCACAGTTTGCTGCGTTCTTCATCGACCCATGAGCCAAGTGATCCTCCGCTTAGAGTATATTTTAATTTTGTTTATTTATATAATTTTATGTCAAAATTTGTTTTTTTTTTTTTTTTAAACCCCATAAACTGTACTATTACCAAAGTGAGTAATATAGCTTATTTCTATAAACTGTTCTATTACCAATTCAAGTAATATAGTTTATTTTAAAAGTTTATAAATATATATATATAAATATGAACATTTATATTGTTGATGAATGTCTAAATTTCTCTTATGAGAAACTCATTTACTGTGTGTAAATAAACTGTAATTTTACAATGTAAGTAAAATAGTTTACCTTTCGCTACTAATAAATTCTAATATTACCAATGTATGTAAATACCATTTATTTTCTTAATAAATTTTCTAATATTACCAATGTATGTAATATCGTTTATTTTCTTAATAAATTTTGGTATTACCAATGTATGTAATATATTGTTTACCTTCTTTTAATAAATTATAATATTACCAATGCGTGTAATATAATTTACTTTTTTAAGTACAACAATCTTATATTTATATGTATATATATATATAATTTATGCAAGCATT
>CAWUPM010000412.1:0-14747 GCA_963924295.1 Dioctria rufipes
ATGAGCACTCGTTGGACGTGGAATAGTGAGAGGAATATAACTGTAAAACATCTCTGACCGAGGAAAATTCCTTTTTACATCGTAAGGCTATAGGCCTTTTCATGCATCTTTGATTATAACAGAATCTTTACATATGATTTTTCTAGGTTATTTCATCCGTATAATTTGAATTTGCTCAACTTCTTCGTTTCGATTCGATCCATTTCGATCCATTTCGATGTAATGTGTCCAATTGCACGTAGGTCTCATAAAAGCAAATTTGACATTTGTACACTAATCGGATCGAAACGTTGGAATTGTGTTTCGCCCTTTAATGGTGACGTGACAGCGGCAGGTATTTCGTGGTACCCACCCATAGCTGGGGCAAGCTAGCGGGCCACCTTGTCACCTACTGATCTGTCAGCATTCTGGACTTTACTGCCAAGCCAATCACTTATCATAATATTATAAAAATTAAAAAACTGTTACTTTCAAATAAAAGTTTGTTTGAACTTAATTTTTTGTTAAGAGTTTTTAAATATGATTTTCCTTAACTAATTAAAGAAATGACGATTTTTCGTTTAAAAATATTTCAGAGTGGTTCAGTTTTGCATGTCACTGTAAATGATAATAAATATAAAATAATTCATATAACTCAAGTTTTAAAAATATTACAAAATTAGAAAAAAAAAAATACATGGAAATAGGATACAGGAGTCTGAATGAACACTATACACAATTATGTTTCAAATTTCATTTGTATTTATATTTTCAAATTTATAACTACAATATTTGTTCTAGTTTTAACAAAGAAAAAAAAAATTTCCTATTAACAATTATGTTTTTTTTAAATTCCTCTTATTACACTCTTAAATAACTAGAATTCAGTTTGAAGTCTTTTTCTGCTTAGGAATGTTCTTACACACGACATATCTAACACTTTTTAGTAAATATCTTTTTCTGGTATATATTTATAATAACCTTATGTTAAAACAAAGTTATTTAGTAGATAACACCTCATTAATCGGTTTCAGTTAATTTATGTATGTAATTCTTTTTTTTTGTTTTGCTCTTGTTGTTAAAAACATCTAAAATTCACATTTTTTTTCTCTTATTTTGTTTTTTGTTTTCCTCTAATAAATTTGACAGATTCGCATTGACATACACTTCTAAAATTGATAATAATTAATAAAAAATAATAATAACAATGATAAAGCATAGAAATCATTAACAAATTTATTCTACAACGAATGAAATGTCTTTAGACTTAGATTTTCGGGATATTAGACGCTTTATAGATACAGACATATATATATATATATATATAAATACAATCCATCTCCGATTTTCAACAGAAAATATTAAACTTTTTTCAATAAACTATGTCATTCACTTAATAATAGGTATACAAAACTAGAAATTCTCCCTATAACTTCATTTTTATATATAAACAGTGTTCAGTTTTTCAATAGTTCTAAAATATTTAACTACATTGATTTATGTATAACTTATTTGCTAATTAGTTTTTTTCTTTTTTCTTTTGTTTTTAATTCATGTATTTTTTTTATTATATTACGTTTTTTTTTTAATTTGTTATTAAATTACCTATCACTTGATGGAAATTGACTTTAATTTCATGTTTGCTGTTCCTGTACATCTGTAAATAAATATAGAATAGAAAATAATTAAATATATTTGTGTGTATGAGAATTTGGTAGGAAATCGTTATATGAAGATTAGTGTGCCTCATTTCAATAAGATGGTGAGGTGGTATATTTTTTTTTTTATTTTTAACTAGTCACTCCCTAAAAGATAGCCATTATGCTTAAAAAAATTCAATTATATTAAAAATTCTATTGAGCAGATAATAAGAATAATTTGGTGCTACCTTGAAAGTAAATGCATGTGAGAATTTTTCCAAATTGGATACGAATTTATTAATTTATTACCAATCCCAAAATTGTCCTAATTCCTTAGAACCTCTTACCTGACACATATATTTTACAAAAGAAAAAGTTACAATTGGTCTATGACCAATAATAGGTATACCCTAGATGAAAATAAAAGTTAAATAAAGTAAAAACCAAAAGATTTGTATGACAACACCAAGAAGGGATTGCCCGATTTGTTTCATTTGTTATTTACTATTTTTATGAAAACGCTGTGGACAAAATTTCAACTCTCTACGTTGACGCGTTCTCAGTCAGTGCCCAAATATATAAATAGTGAAGAACCAAAATTTTGTATGGCAACACCAAGAAACGGTTGCAGGCTTTAGTACATTTTGGAACTTGTATTTGCAATTTTTATGAAAACGCCTTGTACAAAATTTAAGCTCTCCACATCGACGCGTTCTAAGGCAGTCTTTAAATATATTGCGTAAAATGGCAACATGGCGTATGGCAACACCAAGAAGGCGAAGGAATTCCAATATTTATCCAACAAAATTTAACATAGAACGATGTCTTTAATGTATCCGAAGTTTTACCCGACCTATTTCGTAGAACGAGTATTGGTTTGTCGTATACGGAAAATTGGAGGTTTTTGACCTAAAAGGTGATTTATAGATTTTTGATTGCGTTCTTTCTGAATCTGTGATCGGGATTTTCTTATTGCTGAAGGTTGCTGAGATAATGAGCAGCACTTTTGTCGCATATTCCTAAAAATCAGTACTTGTAAATATTGGTATGTCGTAAATGCCAATTTTTAGAACGTACGACAATATTTTCTTGTAAATTACAATTATTTTTGGCTGAGTATTGATTTGTCGTACGGCGTATAGTATGTATAAGCGACAAATATACGTTAAAGCAAAACAAAATTTATTCAATTTTGTTATGTCGTACGTACATAGAAAAGTAGCAAAAGACAATCAATATACGACAATAAAATAAAAAAAATATTTTAGACTTGGTTTGTCGTACGTGCTTATAATTTGCCTTAGTAAAACAAAAACTATAAAAACATTAGCATCGGGTAAATTACCCTTTGGAGTGACTAATGCATCGCGCAAAACAAAAACAAAAAATAACAACTGGCTTGATGTATTTTCTTTACAATCAGACTAATCTGAAAATTATTGAGCAAAAATCATTGACGAAATGCTTAATTCAAGAAGTTGACTGGTTCATGCGTCCATGCTATAGATAGAAACCTTAAAAATCTGGTAATCTATAGCCCGTTATCACTACTAAGTTATCTTCAAAATATATCTCCAATAAAAATGTAACGCTTAAATTCATTCAAAGGCAACCATCACACTTTGAAAGGCACTGTAACAAATCTTGTAATTTGTATTTTGCACAAATACCTTTTACAAAAATAAAATTTTTAAGATAGGAAAAATCTGATTTAATCTCAATTCAATTTAAAACTATAATGGAAGAGAATTTGGATATAAAACCACATCTTTACTACAAAAAAAAAACAACAAAGAAAACTTTGGGAACAGCGAAAAAGTTGATTAATCAAAAATGAAATATAATTCAAAATAAAAGTAAGACTATTTAAAAAAAAAAAAAAAAAAAATTACCGACATTAACAGCTTATTAACTTTATACCAGCAGTAGACCAAAATTATTTTTGAGCTTTTTTTACAAATAAATTAACTACATTGCCATCTTTAACTAATTTCAACAAATTTAATGTATACGAACTAGAGTTAAGTTTATGCTCAGTAAGGAATTTGTTTTAGTGATGCTTTTATCATAAATCAATTTTCTTTATTTGATCCTTATTACTCGTATCTAGTAATAATTATTACAAAGTACTAACAGTATTACAAAACAAATTAAAGTGATTCCACTTAACCCTTTCAGACCCAGTGTCCATCCCAATGGACATGAAAAACATGTGAGCCTTAGAGGTATGCTTTCGATGAAGCCTATCTTTTGGCTTCACGAAATTATTGTTTAATATCTCTTGCATACGCTTTAGGCGTCAAACCTAACTAAAGCAGTGCCATTGATAACTTATATATAGATGTGCCCAGAATCATTGACGTCTTAGAAAGGAGATGTCGCTACTTGTATTTCGCTTGTTATTTCCAGCTTTAAAACTTTTAATAAAAAGATTTTCAATGACTGGATATAATATGCTATTTGGTTTTTAACTATTTTTACTTTATATGCTGGAAAAGTTTTATTTAAACCATTAAATAAAAACTTTTATCGCATTTTTTCCAAGTAGCGACATCTTCTTTTTAAGACGTCAATGATTTTGGGCACATCTATTTATAAATAATCAATGGCAGTGCGTATGATTCATATTTTCTGCATATTTGTATATATTCTAGTAACAATTACAAGAACGTTCGCAGAGTGATTTTTCTTGTGTAATAATTTATTGGTGAAATAATTGACAAGAAGATAATTATTAAAAACCTGTTTTGTAAGAGTTAAATAGTGGTTTTATACTTAGAACATATATCAAACAGGAATGCGGGTATCGTATAAAATTCGTGTACATGAGTGAAGCTTTCTTCCCCTCATAATTATCTCGAAGGGGAAGGCAATAACAAAGGACCGAATTGGAGAAAGCGAGATATAATTCGTATCTGCCAAGTGAGTTTTTGTGTTTTCGTGACGGTAAATAATTTATGTTAATTATTTGTAATTTCATAGTGAAACAAACAACAGTTTTTTTCAAAACTAATTAAGTGATATAATATAAACAATTTGAAACAATATTTAGTGAAAATAAACTTGTGTATAAACACAATTTGTACAATGAAGTGCTCAGTAAAAGGTTGCCGGAGTTATAGAGGAAAAACTGGGCCGCGGAAAGCATTTTTTAGGCAAGTATATTCACAATTTATTTCTAATCCATTTACTTTTAACTAATAATACCAAATATTGCTGAATCATCTTCAAACAAATATAAAAACTTGATTTTTGTTGTGCACTTACTTGTAAGATAAATTTTTGTTTACGTGAAAAGACAACTGTCAAAGTCGAAAGGCAATAAGTCAATGGCGGTGGGTTAAAAATATTTTTAGGGGACATTTGGAAAATTATCTGAATATTTTGATTTGAGTAGATAAATCAATTAAAAAGAAAATGTGAAATAGCCTATTTCTCAATTAGATACAATTTATTTATTTTTTAATTAGAACTTTTCAACATATAGTTTTGTTAATTTGGTTAAGACGTTTAAACTAACCACCGCAGATTCTTACACGTGCCTTGAGGTTCAGTAGAGTATACTTTTTACACGTGCCGTAAGAAATACTCCCAGAGCGCAACCCATCTATAACAATTAATATTCAATTGTTTTTAAATACACAATAGATCGTGTATACTAATTTGAAATGTAAAGATAAAACTAAATTAAAACAACATTTTCAAATTTTCCCGCCACGAAGATTTAATGTGCCCCCAGTTATGATTATGATATTTACCGTCCCCACTGCGGTACAACTACAAAGGAGACATACTCCAACACATACAAGCTCGGCTTCACTAGATCGAACTTATCAGCATTCCTGTTTAATATATGTTCTAAGGTTTTATAATAGAATACCCTCTCCGCAATTTCCAGATTAAGCAATATAAGTAGGTGAGTTAATTGTCCACTGGGGTGGACATTGGGACTGAAGGATAGATTTTTTTTTGTGATATTTGGTGTATTTTTAAGCTTGTATTCAGTGATTACAAATATGAGCAGGCTAAGAGAAGACGAGTGGATGGCACGTTTAATGGAAAGTGATATATTCGAGGGTATTGATATTTTCGCGGGTAGTGGTATTTCCAAGGATAGTTATATAACCGAGGACGAAATGCACGTATCGCCAAAAATTAAACAAATATTTAGGCCAGGTATCAATAAAACATCATTCCTTGAAAAGTAACAAAAGCATGAATTACTTTTGAACAGGTATTTCCAAACTAACAAAAAATTAGGAAAAAGACTACGTTAGAAGCTTAGAGGTCGCTTTTGAGGAAGATGAAGCTCAACGAGAGAGCTATGAAAGTGTTTCGATTACGGAAGATCAATCATCCAAGATTGCAATTGAGGAGACATTCTATTTATTAATTGATAAAGGCAATATAAAATCGAGAAATCGTCCATACGTGACGCGATCTGAGGATGAACAAAGTGTGGATAGATTTGATGAGTCTGATGAAGAAAAATATCCACTTTAGTATTTCGTAAAATATATTACTACAGAACCATACAAAATCGTGGCCATGTACACAAATATGTATGCAGAGTAACAACAGACTTCTAAGTTCAAACACACTACTGCTTCTGAAATTCGTGATCTTTTTGGGCTACATATCTTTATGGGTTCTTTACGCTTTCCACGGGTAAGGTAGTTTTGGGATCGAAATATAGGAATATCGAAAGTTTCAAATACTATGACCCGAGTTAGATTTTTCGCTCTTCGCACACATTTACATTTAGTAGATAATTTGCAGATTCCAAAAACCAATACAGACCTTTTTTTTTAAAGTTAGACCGATCTTGGAATCAGTAAAAAAATGATGTCGTCAACTGATAAATGAGAAAAATTTTTGTGTGTGGATGAGCAAATGATTTCCTTGAAAGGAAGACTTTCCTTCAAGCAGTACCTTAAAGGTAAACCAAAACTATGGGGAATAAAACAATTTTTACTTTATGGCGAAAGTGGTATATGTTACGATTTTTTGATTTATTATTTTTTATTTATTATTAGGAGGATATCGGTCTAGGAGCAGGAGTGGTCTTGCATCTATATGAGTCAGTTAGTGCAGGCCACTATCTATTTGTTGACAACTTTTTCACGACTAACAATCTTTTGTATGTTCTGAAGCAAAGAGGCATTTATGCAGTTGGAACGATAAGGAAGAAGAGATTTCCAAACACAATTATTTGACAAAGTATTAAAAACAATCGTGGATTTTGTGAAGAAGTAGTAAGTAACGATGACATATCTTTAAGTCCCGTTATCTCGGAAACCGTTAGGACTCCATTCCCCTCCTCCCCACCTACCCATACAACTGTTGCTTGTCTAAGCATGACCTATCCATCGCCTTTGGGTGCAAGACCACATACGACACATCCTGTATATTGTTTTTGTTACTGAATTTCTTTGAGTTTCTAAAATTATATGGGATTTATTTTACTTAAATTGTTTTTCTTTTTTTTATTAGAAGACTAAAATGTATAAATAAAAAGAATGTGAACTTACAATAATATTTGTTATCATTTTAATGTATAAGAAAATTTTGCGACCACTGAGTTCGTATGTCCACTGGGATGGACATTCTCTAAAACCTATATTTAAAACATTTTTGATAAAGGCATGCTTTTAATTATACATTTAGATTCCCCTGATACTAAAACTTAGGACAACAAAATTTTCTAGCGCGCAGAAAAAATTCGGGTCCGAAAGGGACAAAAATAATATAATAAGCTCTGATATGTTTTGACGAATTTTTATACCGTAGCTAGATGATGAAATCATAGGGGGTATAATAAGTCTGTCATTTCGTTTATAATGCACAGAAACAATACCAGAGGAAAATAGATTGAACACCCACACATAAAAGTAAAACTTATTTTGATTTTTGCATGTCAGTCTGTCTGTCTGTCCGTCCGCACGATAACTGGTGAACGAGTCTACTAAGGGTGCTGAAATTTTGTACACGAACTTTTTTAAAAACATATAAATTATAGTTTGAAAATGGGATAAATCGGGCAATCTTTTCATCGTATTGCCATATAAACTTTGGGGTTTCATTATATATTTGGACACTGCCTGAGTATGCGTCGACGTAGAGAGTTGGAATTTTTTGCACAGGGTTTTCACAAAAAAATAATAAATGAAATTCTAAAATTTAACTAAATTGGGCAACCCCTTATTGGAGTTGCAATACGAAACTTTTGATATTCACTTTATTTAACCTTAATGCTCATCCAGGGTATAACATTATTAGTCTTATACCAATTGTAACTTTTTCTCTTGTTATAACTATATAATCATATCAAAAAATGAAGCTTAGTTATAATCTCGTTTTTTTTTTTCTTTTTTTTTTTTAAATAAAAGGTAATTTTCATAAAATTCTTTAAATCTTTTATGGTATGAATATGCAATTTCAAACATTATTCAATATTGGAGTAGCGTACGTGCTCTTATTTTGTCGTATGTAGTTTTAGTAATGTATTAAATCGGGGTTCGCATGGTACAAAAATATCATAATCCTATCGGGCAGATATTTTTTAATTGATGGTAAAACATTAAAATGTATTTTCCAGCATTATGACTAAATGTCGTATTCGACAAAATAATATTCGTGCGACGATTTGGTCGTTCGAAAATCTAGCGAATTTCCATAGGGATATTCTATGAGATAAGAACTGGAAAAGTAGTGGACAATTTCGGATAAAATTTAAAACTGTTCTTTTATTTGTCCTTTATTTTTCTTAAGAATTCCGTATATGAAAACATATGAAGAAAGTTTGGACATACTGCAGAAAAAGGCGAAATTGAAATCTTCACCTTGTCCAACACCTTGTCCAAAGAAATCTCCATACTATTTCCTTTATTGGAAAAACAGCTGACAAATTGGAAAAAGTGTGGACTAACAGTGCAACTGAAAAGTCTGGATATTCCTCAGAAGGAATTTTAAATATATTCAGGCGTTATCCAATCAAATTCCTAAATTTTTGTTGTTTCTTGGGAAAAGTGTTTAGGGTTTTGTTATGGAAGACTTAATGGTGTCATTGTTGAAGTGAAATCATATTCATTTAGTATTGTCTTCTTGTGAACTGAGTTACAAAATTTGAATAACTCTTTCAAATAAAGATATGGGTATTTAATATAATGATCAAATTTAATATTTTAGCTTGATCAGTATAATTAAAAGTTCCCCGTTTCATCTTAAATACATTTAGAAAGTGAACTGTCGCGTTATTTGCATTTTGCCGTGTATTGTTCATATTGTGAAATAATATTTTGTACAATGTACGAAGAGTATAAGTAACCGTCTTTTTTCATATATAGTGTAATAAAAATCTTCACTTTCTCAAAAGAAATGTCCATACCATTTCTTTTTTTAGAAAAATATCAGACAAATATTGGACAAAGTTATGTTGGAAGCTACTTTCGTCATTATTGATTAGTGAAATACTCGTAATTATAATTTTTTGCACAAAATAACTAGAAGAAAAGGAAATCGAGAACTTTTGATTAAATTAGTCTAAATTTTAATTGTGCAATGTATCTCTAAATATAGGGTAAGCTATGTATGCTAATCAAATAAGCTACCGACGATTGCGTAAACAGGCTGAATACTTTATCAGACAACTAGGAATGCATAATTTAGATTTATGCTTTCAAAAATTTGTGTGGAGAGACTTGGAGTGCAACAGGGAATAACAGGGAATAAATGCTCAAGCTAAATTTCAAAAATCAATTTACAGACTGACTCCATAAGGAAAGAAGTCAATATAAGAAGAATAAAGTAAGATACAAATTTAGTTATTTTATTAGTTTTGAAATTAATAACGTTTTCGTTCACAGAGAAATTCGAGGAAAAATACCCAGTTGTGAATAATTTTAAGTTGTTGTTTTCTTTTATTTTTTTAATTGATATGTTTAAATGAATAGCGTAAAAATAAATTCATTAAGAAAAATTAATTTAAAATGCTTTTTATTTATTATATAGTATGGAAAAATTTAAGGAAAATGCTAAAATGCTTCCAAAGACAATGTTTTTATTATTTCCGAAGAAATTCAATGAATAATTCTGCAGAAAATCCGAACAAACATCCGTGGAGTATCCGTGTGGAAGATATCCGCTAAATTTTTAAAGACATTGTTCTAATGTTTTCTGAAGAAATTCTTTGAATAATAACGGCATATTTTCCTTGGATAGCGTAACTTTTGCCCCGTGATATTCTCATAAAATTCTTCTGACATTCTTTGGAATATTCCATGGAACTCATTCTTCGGACAGGAAAATTTCCTAAGACTACGTCCGTGGACTTATGTATTTTGACGATTCTGAATTTTGTCACTTCTGGATTTTGTTACTTCTGGATTTTCTCATTTCCGGATTTTTGTAATTTTTCTGGATTTTTGTCATTTCTGGATGTTGTCATGTTCTTCCGGATTTTTGTAATTTTTCTGGATTTTGTTATGTTCGCCTTAACAATCATTAGTCACGGACACATTCAAGGAGTCCTTGAGCCACACTTTTCTTCATAAACTGGGCACAGTTGCGTTACACCAGAACTTCATCCTGCATGTCATAGCTTCCTATCAGATGTAAATCAACTATCACCAAATCCCATTGTACAGGCCATCATGAAGAATTCAAACTAAGAGGAAGTCCAGATTTTTTTCTGGATTTCCTCTGAATTTTATCACTTCTGGATTTTGTCTCTTCCGGCCTTTGTGTCACTCTATATTTTGTCGGTCTGGACTTTCGTAACCAACCCAAAATTAAGTTAGAAAATGGGATCCTTCGTAGGGTTGCCATACACAAATTTCATTTTTCACTATACAGTTGTTTCCCATACGTACCGCATTTCCTTTATACCCCGTATTACTCACTCAATTTCGAGAAATAAATTGTATGGTAGGATAGCCGGAAAATGCACGGTGTCGGCGGTAGAGGGGTTTACGATTTTTAGTACTGTTTCCACTTTACACCTTGTAAATTTCTTGATATACACCCTATCAAGGCGAGATTTATCTCAGGTGATAGCAAACCATCTGAGCTTTGCAATGAATGTCCAACCAGCCCCCTACTGTCAATCTTAAGTTGTAGTACGTCAAAGTCCAAAATTTGGAAAAAAACATCCTAATTTTTCAAATTGTAACGATTTTCCCGCAAAAATACATTAGAGATATACAGTTTATTTACAAGATTTACAGACCCTGGAATGTTATCTTTAATTTGACTATGCACATGTACCTACCTAAATGCAATCGGTTTTGAGATATTCCCGTTTCTGTGATTCATAAATTCATGATTTTTTTGCTAATTTGCGTGGAATTGCATAAATTAGACGCGATTTCTATTGTTTTTAGCAAAATTAATGAAATTATGCATCATAAAAACGGGAATATCTCAAAAACGGTAGAATTTAGGTAGGTACAAATAGAGGATCAAATGAAAGGTAACATTCGGAGGTCTCGAAATCGTGCAAGAAAGTGTTATCCTTATCTTGCCTTTTAGCGGGAAAATCGTTGAAATTGAAAAACAAATTGCAAAATTTTCAATTTTTTTTGTATTTTGACGTCCTATAACTGCCGACGGAAATGGAATAGAGGGGTGGTTGGACATTTGTTGGAAACCGTAGAGGGTTTACTATCACCTGAGATGCAAGTCACCTTCATAGGGTGTATAACAAGAAAGTTACACGAAAGTTACATGGTATTAGGATAGAAAGAACAAAAATCACAAAACCCCCCTACCGCCCTCACCATGCATTTTTCGACTCTCCTTCCATACAACTTTTTTCTCGAAATTGAGTGAGGAATCCGGTGTATAAAGGAAATGCGGTACGTATGGGACACCCTGTATATTTGGGCAGTACGTGAGGACGTAGAGAACTGATATTTTATACATGATGTTCTAATAGCAAATAAAATTTCAAAAATGGACTATTTCAGGCAAACGTTTCTTGGTGTTACTATATAAAAATGTAAGTTTTTTTTACGTGTACTGTGAAAACGATAAGTCCTAGAAATTTTTATTGTAGAGAAAAGTTCTTCCGAATATGAAATTCCATGACATTGGTTCTACTGTTCAACGAACCGTTCTAGAAATATATGTGAAAAATCACTTCAGAAAGCAAACAGATGAGTGACGGACCATACAAAATTATATACGGGCATTCATCTATAGAGTATGATAAGAATTGGTTATACAAATTCATGATTTTTTTCTTGTTTGATATCTCAATGCATAAATGTTAATACATGATTGTAATCGAACTGAAAAAACAAGGAGATAACTGCCCCCATCTTTACCGCACATTAAAGAAAATAACTAAAAACATCGGAATCATTTATGAAATATGAAAAACTCTCATATCTCCTTTAAATTTATAATTAGCAGCTCAACCAGTATTCATCATTCAACATTCAGTAGCCTATTCAAATTTATAATGAAAATTTATAATTATCCCTGCAGTCATATAAAAATAATACAAAAAACATTTACACATATCCCCTACCAAATAATTACTGGAATTAAATGGAAACCCATTCACATTTATTATTTGTACCAATATCAATACAAAAAATAAATAATCTAATTATGGAACTACATACATACATATACATATGCGACTAGGACGACGGAAACCGTCTACCATTAGTCACAAAAACAATCGAATGTAGCCTTCCTGATGGTGTTGTTAATTTATGTTACTCTAATTTGCGCGGAAATTCTCCTTGTTCATAAGGCTTTGTATAAGTTCAGGTACGTACTACACTTCACAAAGCTTTCCACTAATTTCGAAAGCTTAACGTGAATAATTAATTTAATTAATTTAATTGAAAGAGAATCGTTTCAATTCATTTGTTTTTACTTACGCTGTATATGCGGGGAAGTGCTGGATTGATGGTATTCAGGCAGCAGGTGACAAATTCTAATCGAAAATAGGAGTACGTACTTAAGTGTAGATTTAATGTATCTAAGTATATTTACTATCTTGCTATGTACTTATATTAAAGGAGAAGAGTTTAACGGTTTATATTGGTGTGGGAATAGAATCATCATGACAACGTTAGTACCACGTTCGAGTGGATTTATCTACTCTGCAAATTTCCCGATGAAACCTACTTATGTATACACCACTCAGATGGAAAATTATCCTTCTCGAATTAATTAATATTTAGAAAAATATTTTGTTAGAGTTCATTTTATTTATGGAATAATCAATATCTGCAAGTAAAGTATGAATCATGAATAAATTCCAAAGTAATTTGGCAACAGTTCTTCGTTCTAAGATCAATGAATTCTTTGTAATGGCAGAGCTCAATATAAACTACTTAAATCCTTCTATTGAAGATTCTGAGAATAATACCGGTAGCAATTCCACCTTTCTTTGTATAACTCTTGATGAGCTCCAACTCGCTTGTTATTCCATTAAATCTAATAAAACTACTCCTGAGTCTACTCCTTATTTTTGAGGCCAGCCCGTCCCTTTAACTCGTACACGAATTTGTCTGTCTGTATATTTATTTTTTACTATTCTCGACACTCTCGTAGACCCACTTTTCGTCATCACAGCGAGCTGAAATTTGGCACACAGGTTCATGTCGTGTGACATTTGAACCGGAAATTTCCATGGAAAACCCCGAAAATCGGGAAAAATCATTTGGAAATTTGGTACAAATTTGATTAGTAATAAATCCGTTTCAGGAAAAATGCAGAGTTTTCCGATTTTTCCGAAAAAAATTTTCCGGAATTTTCCGACTTTTCCGGAAAATTTGCAGGTAAAAAAGTTTTCTAAATTATGCAGGATCAAGTTCCCTATCAACTGGCATCAAGCATCCGACAATGGTGAAAACTTGCAGAAAAAATTGAGGAAAATTCATGTAAAACACTTTTCCGGAGTTTTTCCGACCAAGGAAGCGTTTGAGCGTTTTGCAACCTAAGACAAAGTTGTAGAGCGAAATGAGTTTCATAAAGTTGCTTTTGTGAAAAACTCCATGGAAAACCCGCAAAAGCGGGAATATCATCGGAAAAATTTTCATCGATAGATTAGTGATAAATCTGTTTCAGGAAAAATGCAGAATTTTCCAATTTTTCTGGAAAATTTTCCGGAAATTTCCGGAATTTTCCGACAATAAAGTTTTATAAGCTATGCGGAATCATTTTTTTCCCACCCTAG
Organism: Dioctria rufipes; assembly: GCA_963924295.1. Lineage (NCBI taxonomy): Eukaryota > Metazoa > Arthropoda > Insecta > Diptera > Asilidae > Dioctria > Dioctria rufipes. Next base: position 13,816 of record CAWUPM010000412.1, read on the forward strand.
TGGCATCAATACTTTCTCTTCAACAATCATGAAAACTTGCATGAAAAATCGAGGAAAATTCATGTAAATTTTTAAAAAAAATTCATAGTGGAAACATGGACAATCGGGAAAATTCATATTATATGGGATCAAGTTGGAATACAGCTAAAAAGCGCTGTACACAATCTGCATCGTCCCAACATATCATCTCGAGAGCATCACTAACCATGGCGAAGTGCGTCGCAGCTGTAAAGAAAACTCAGGCAACAACTAAAATTTAACTTTTGTTGGTGTATTTAGCAAGAAAAATTTTCAATTATGAGCTTTTGTTCTTTAGCAATATTTTGACGCAAAAGTTCTGTGAATAAAAATAATTTTTACTTGAATAAATTTTTTGAAAAACTGGTAAATCAGTGTCTTTTCAGCCGTCATAAAATTGTTTTAAAATATCTCCATGCAGCACGTAATAACAATTTAGTTAACGTGAAAAAGGCAGAAAATAAAATTAGTAAAAAACGAGTTTTCTAACAAAACTGAGGCCAAGCCTCATGAAAAAGTACAAAATAAACTTTTCTTCGCACACAGAGGTGGACTCAGATTTTATTCGCGGACAATCACCGAGTCCACCTCTGTGTATGAAGAAAAGTTTATTTTCTACTTTTTCATGCGGCTTGGCCTCAGTTTTGTTTGAAAACTCGTTTTTTACTTATTTTATTAATAACTATTCAGAATATCTTTATAATATATACTGCATTTCCTACTGGAAAATGGCTGTTGTCTTACCTACAGCGAATAAGGTTTCAATTAATAGAGTTTCTAACTTTAGGTCACTTTAGGTACTGTTAGACTTAATCAAGGCTTTTGATAGCGTTGATCTCAACACATTAATCCGAAAATTGGGGGCTCTTTTCGGGATATTATTATAGGTATTTGGTCTTAATAGATAGATATAG
>CAWUPM010000413.1:0-41000 GCA_963924295.1 Dioctria rufipes
GATGAACTAGATGCTGCTTTAATGAAGATACTATGGATTGTTCAAAATCTAGAATACTCAGAAGATATTCAGAGTTTAGAAAAAGCATCGAAGATAAGCCCTCAGAGTTGCCTCAAAAGTTTAAATCCGTTCCTTAATGGTAACTCTTCATGCAAGCTCATTAGAGTAGGAGGGCGTATGCAGAATGCATACATTCCCTATGCAACCAAACATCCTATCCTCCTCCCGAAAAGAGATCCCTTTGTTTATTCTCTGTTCATGTATTACCACAAGACGGATTTCCATGCGGGACCTCAGGCGCTCTTGGCACTCGTTCGGAAAAGATTCTGGCTTATCAATGGAAGAAGTATGGCGCGGAAGGTTGTTCACCGATGTATCCAGGGTTTTCGCTCGAAACCTTCCAGTGTGCATCAAGTAATGGGTAGCCTGCCGTCTCATCGCATTCAGCCAGCTCGTCCATTTTTCAACTGTGGTTTTGACTACTGTGGACCAATTTGGGTTCACTATAAGCTGCGAGGGAAACGTCCCCATAAGGCATACGTCGCTGTGTTCGTTTGCTTTGCAACCAAAGCAGTGCATTTGGAATCTGTAACGGATTTAACCACTGAAGCCTTCATTGTGGCCCTGAAGAGATTCTTCGCTCGCAGAAGACTTTGTAAGAATCTTTACTGCGACAATACGACTAATTTTGTTGGAGCAAGAAGAGAGCTCGCTGAGCTTCATAAAGAGTTCAATTCAAAGCAAACACAAGGACAGCTTACAAATTTGCATTCAGAAGATGGCAACAATTTCCATTTTATTCCGCCCCGTAGTCCCCATTTTGGGGGATTGTGGGAAGCTACTCTAAAGGCCGCAAAATACCATCTTGTTCGAACAATAAGTCAGGATTCATTAACTTTTGAAGAGCTTTCTACCTCACTAGCCTAAATAGAAGCTATAATGAATTCTCGACCCTTAACTCCACTTTCATCAGATCCAACAGATCTAGAAGCTCTCATCCCTGGTCATTTCTTAATTGGAGCCCCATTGAGAGCAATTATTGAACCACACTGCTCGGATATAAATATTTCTCGCCTTTCTCGTTGGCACCAAATTAGAGCTTTACAACAGCATTTTTGGGCTTGTTGGTTTCGAGAATACATTCTGCAACTCCAAGAACGAAGGAAGTGGACTACTCCATCCCCAAACATCGAAAAGGGAACTTTAGTCTTAGTGGTCGATTAGAGATTGCCTCCCCAACAATGGCTTCTTGGTCGAATTACAGAAATTCATTGTTATGGTAGTAAAGTTGAGAGTGATGTACTTAGGACGTGAGGTCCAAACTGTCAGCATGAGCTGACAGATCACTCGGTAACAGCGTTAGTGCAGGGCGGCATGCTAGCACCTCGGCTAAGGGAGCGGAGAGGTGGGGGGGTTCCCAAAAGAAACCTGCCGATGTCACCAACCATAATCAAAAAAATATCATGCCTGCATATAAAAACTTGCACTCACCCCGTCCTGAAGGGAACTTTACGTCACTTCCAGTGAAGGCGCAGATGTTCTGCCTTCCTTGCCGAGCCCCATCCTCCCATTGACTTTGGCTGGCAGTATTTCCAAAGTCCCTTGTTGACCTGAAAGGAGAGTGAGTAGCGGACCTAAACGACCTTCACGTTCGAGGGCTCCAGGATAGTGAGAGGAAAAGTAATATCTAAGACTTCATCTCGTTATAAAATATTAATAAAATTTATTCCAATGGAGACCGTAGTCATCCCTAAGTCGCTACAGTGCTTTAGGTATAGAATTCATCTAGTTAGTTCGAGATTGCAATCACCCCCGTTGGCATCTTAATGGATAACGAATCAATTCCAAACAAAGCTTAACTGCTTATGTTAATAGGTTATGGCAACAACAAAATACTTGACTCTACCTTGCTTACTTATACTAGTATCACATTTGCTCGGGTCTAATTCCATAGGGGTGCATAAACAGTACTTCAATTGCATAATATATAATTTTTATTTTTTCACGAACGAAATTACCACTCGAGTATTTATAGTCTCGGCTTTCAAATTAATCCCTCGTTAATGTGAATTTATCAAATTATGAACGAATGAAATATGGTCATTTTCGCAAAGGGGGTTCATCAAACGACAGGCTTCTGAAATGGGATAGCCGTTCCTTCTAATGTTAAATTGATCAGAATAGAATCTAATTTAGTATGTAATTCTGTTTTATGTCTATTTATCGAAATATAGACGAATAATCTAATCTTATTCATCCCGCTATGCGTTAGCCCAGCATAGTGATAACAATATAGCTCGAATCCAAGGTTCCTTTTAACGAGATATCAACGTATGATTTATCCTAAAAAATTTATGTTGCAAATATGCAATAGCCTAAATCTAATCCTAAGATAATTTAGTTTTTCTACTGTTTATGTAAAAATAAAAGCTCATGAAATATTTTGATTTGTTCAAAAAGGATGCATTGGCTGTGACACAATACTAAAATACTATAATTCTCCTGAAGTGTTATATATGTATACTCTGATGATTGTTCCAGAAATGCATAAGCAGAGATGCAACACGTAGATAGTAGCTCCTGCCCGCCAAAAAAAACTCAACTTCTTCTTTTCCTTTTCTTTTTTCGACCGTCCCCTTTCGACTCTCGATTTGGGTGCGTTCTGCCAATTCGCGCCCACTTCATGCTACTACGGGTCGCTTAGACGTGTATTTAGCTCAGTGTAGCATATTGCTATATGCACTACGCTACGACCATAACAGGGCAGAGTGGTCTAGACCACCTGTGGTTCAGACAACGCTGAAAAAATGGTCGACTGAGCTAGCCCGTCTTAAACGTAGGCCTCTTCGCTGCGGGCGCCCAATGTGTGTCTCGACCCACGTCCCAATGCGTATTCCTCATCACTCGAAATCTACTTAACCGATGACGCATCGAAGACACGTCCCTGAAGTTTCGTCAGTCCTCGATCAGACCTCGACATCCTTCTCCGTGTGGGAAGCCCAAGGTACACCGAGAAGCTGCTAACCTAAAAATCCAGCCGGTCGATGCCTCCCAGCCTTCCTTCACCGAGATGCTGAGGAATCCCTGCGATCAGTAACCTAAAGAACTGCTCACTAAGCTTTCACGGCGCAATATCTCACCCCGATCACAGACCGCGATTATTCAAGGGTGTGCCTCCAAAGCGTCGTCGAAGTAGTGACATGTTGACAGCCGAATATGGGAATGGATTCCAACAGGTATATCACCCACCATTGACGGGGCAATAGGAGGGCTTCGTGATATCCTATAATTTACCAGTTAGGCTGGCTGGATGCCTTCTTAGGGCTACCAGGAATAGACGTGACAATAGATGGACGACGTTTCCAGACTGATGATCACTGCCTGATGTCTTTGGCGTGATAGACTCCCAACAGTTTCCCCTGCAGATCTTCAAGCTCATACAGGGAGTTTCCTTTCTTGCTTTTAACACGACATTTGACAAATTTCCGTCCCAGTTTAGCACTCGTCTGCTGTTGGAAGTTGCTTTGGGTAAAATTTCTTTTAAATACCTCTTGACCCACTTTGAAATCGCCCTGAGATTGTAGGCTCTTGAACCCTGTTCGAATGCATTTTGTAAGTTTTCCTGCACTCTCGCATGGATCAATCTCATTTTGTCTTCTGCATCTACTCTCAATGGCTCATTAAGAGTCCCAAGGCTCCTCAAGATGGAATAAGAGCTGCCATGTTCTATCATTTGCTGACCGAAGAGGGTTCGATAAGGAGAGAAACCAGTAGCTTGATGGAAAGAACTCCTGAGGGAACTAGCTACTTGGCTTAGTTTCTCATCACATCTCGTGTGTTCCTTCTTGATATATGCCCTAATCCCCGACAATAGAGACCTATTTACTCGCTCTGAGGCGTTTGCATGCGGCGAGTAGATTGCCGTTCGTATGTGCTTCACCCCATACTTTTCCAGTAATCTGGTGAACTGAGTCGAGCAAAACTGGACTCCATTGTCCGAGACGATCATTTCCGGGACTCCAAACACGTGGAACACTTCCGTCTCAATGAATTGGCACACATTGAGTGTAGATGCTTTTCTCATAGGTTTGAGAATCGGTAATTTTGAAATGTGGTCAAGAACTATTAGAATGCAGACGTTTCCTTTCACTGACCGAGGATATGGACCCAGAAAATCGATATACAGTTTTTCCATGGTCGTTCTGTCACAGACTGGACTTTCATAGGTGGTCTAAGAATGGTATTGGGAGCCTTCGTTTCCTTAAACACGTCACAGGCGCCTACGTAGTTTCTGACATCAACTGTCATTCGTGGCCAGTACAAGTGTCTCCGCAGACGTTCCAGTGTTTTCCCTATACCTCCGTGTGAAGCCAGTGGCGGATCGTGAGCCCTTGAAATGACGTCGGTGACAAGCCCCCGTGAAATCCAAAGCTTCCAAGCTTCTTCCTCCTGAATCGGATTGCCTGTTCTCGGAACAGTCCGGATATACACGAAGTCATCCCTGACGCAATGATCTGGTAGTTTGCCAGAAGTTGTTTTAACCTTATGCCTCAGTTCCTCATTTTCCAACGAATTGAAATATGGCGAACTAAGGTCAACTTCCGGACCAGGATCTTCGTTTGTGTTCAGGCTGTCACAATGAATGTGTGACAGCGCATCGGGGACGAAGTTCATGCTCCCTTTTCTGTGCTCAATAGTGAACTCGAACCCCTGAAGCTTCAAACTCCACCGTTCAAGTCTCCCACTGAGGTCCTTTTGAGACATCAGCCATTTCAAGCTCGCATGATCCGTCACTATCTTTAACGGCATAAGTTCTATGAAGGGCCGGAACTTCTGTACGCTCAAGATTGAAGATAAGCATTCTTGCTCCGTGACGGTGTAATTTCTTTGTGCTGAGTTCAACTTTTTTGAGACGTAGGCTGTTGGCTTCTCGCGGCCATCGTCATCTAGTTGAAACAGCACTCCTCCAATACCTTGTTGGCTCGCATCGCACTGGATGACGAATGGTTTGGTGAAGTCTGGACTCACTAGCAACGGAGCAGAAGTAAGTTTTTGTTGAAGTAGATCAAGACACGTCTGGGCTTCAGGTGTCCATTTGAACTGACTAGGGTTTTTCAAGCTGTCTGTAATGGAGGCAGTCAAATAAGCATAGTTCGGGATGAACCGTCTATACCATCCCGCCATACCTAGTAAACGTCGGGCTTGCCGAACAGTTTTAGGTGACGGATAGTCAACCATAGCTGAGATCTTGTCTGGGTCAGTCCTAATTCCTCCTTTCGCGACTATGAAACCCAAGTATTTGGTCTTCTGGATGCAAAACTTACTCTTCTCGATGTTATAACCCCGTTTGCCGCCGTGCTTTCTTGGGAGAGAAGAGCGGCACAGGGGGAAGGCTCAGGATCTTTTCAGTACAAAAAAAACACTTTTGATTATGAATATTTGTTACACAGGATTTTATTTTATTAGAGGAAATTAAACGATTACACTTTTATTTACTTGCACGGATACATGTACTCTTTCAAACAATATCTGTTAATTATACAATTCAATTACAAACAAAACTTCTCGACTTTGAAACCCGCCGTGCTTTCGCTTTGAATACCGATCCTGAACTTCGACTTTCTTTTGATTGTCGTATATTTTTATCACGAAAAATAACTAACGCCCTTGCGTCAGCAAAAAGTATGAAGAATTTTCGTCATTGGTGCGTTCAACTGACCAATAAGACGAAAAGCAGTAAAAAATAGAACGAAAATAAGCAAAAAAATGAAAAGATAAGACGATATTTGTTGGCTTGGGTCTTGCAGTAATTTGATCTTGCTCTTGATATTTTGAGCGATATGCAATGTGGAGTACATTAACTCCGTGAATTATGTTTACAAAAAAAATGTCAAAAATGTCGAGTAAGTATTTTATATAAGTGGGCTATTTATGCGAAGTTAAGTATTTTACGAGAATAAGTAATAGGAATATTTATGCATTAGGAAAATTTATGAAGGTAAGTATTTATGCATGTTGCTGTAATTTTAAGTGTTTGTGCAGGGAAATTTATGGAGCGTGCACAGTGTGGTATTTTGAGACCACAATTTGAATGCTCATGGATTTTTAGAAATCCTCAGGAGGTAAGTAAATGTAAATGAAATGGTTGTGATTTTGGAATCACAACATCCCTTCCCCCTAAAATAAAGAAAATTCATAGCCTGGAGGGTGAGGAATTTTCTGTATAATTAAAGCCCAAGTTTCCAACAAATTTCAAATTTTGCTGATATGTATGGATAAAAGTAGAGTTTATGTACGTGGTTATAGTGGTTCCGTCGAGATAGTCTTGTTGTGTTTGCTCTTATTATTTTTTGAATTCTTTAACACATTATTTTTTTTGAATTCTTTAACACAAGTATTACTAGGTATTAGGTGTTAACTATTTTCGTATAATAGACCTTTTGAGTTTTATTAAATCTAAATCGAATAAAATTAAAGTATAATTAGTCAAAATTTAAAATATGTGGTTTTCTACAGACTAAATTACATATAAAAAATATGTTGTACAAATATTTAGACAAAAGTAAGAAACGTAATATAGTATTTAAACGCTCTAATCATATAGGTAAACTCAAGTATAATAACTAGTTATAAAAAGGTAAGTATATAAATGATATTTAATGATTAATGGTAAGGTTTTTTTTTTTTTTTTTTTTTTTTTTTAATTGTATTAAATTTCTAAAGTAATGTAGTTTTATTAAGATTGAACATATCTATTTTGATAATTTTACGCATTAAACGCTATTAAAGATATACAGTTTTTGTTAATTTTTGCTAAAATTATTGAAAGCATAAGTTTTAATAACCTTACGCGCTAAACATTTTGATAATCTTACTCTTATAGTTTTATTAATTATAACCAAGAAATACCAAAAAGGTGCAAATTATTTTCATTTATATTCGTTTTCGTACAGTGTGTTGGTTCGTTTCCGAGCGAACTACCAATGAAAGTTAATTAGTTATTAAGAATGGGGATCGTTATTTATTCAATTAATTGATTTATTGCAAGAATAACACTAACAACAAAAAGGGGGAAATTTGGAGACCGAGTTGCGATCTAGAGGATGAAATGATGTCCATTCAACCGGATTGTGATTTAATATTTCCAGAACATGAAAAATCTGGATATATGTATATATATATGTTACGCTCGAGTTAACTGAATTTGGGGTTCCTGGTACGGATTTTCCGAGTTACTATTCTCATTTTTCGTTCCTGATCTGTTTTTTCTCTGGCAAACACTACATTTCGGGTAAATAATGTATACTATTATTACTAATATTATCAGTAATGATAAGTAACCAAGCGTGTAATGGTGTACTGTGTGTGGATCTATTGGTTCCAGACTTATTTCTTCTTGTTCCTTTAAGGTGTTTATTTGCTCGGATAGTTCCTTAAGCTCGTTAGAACTAGAATATTTGATTAATCCAACACTATCAGATTTCGGCTTAAATTTAATAGTTCGGTTAAAAATTTGGGTTATGTTTAATGAAGGTACAAAATAATTTTTCAATTCAGTTACGTTCATGTTGTATGCTTTGATGGTTAAGTATTCTGTTCCCAAGTAGCAGTTATTACTTATTTCAATGATTCCGGTTCCAACCAAAGTATGGGGAGTAATATGTTGTTTACATATCACGTCTCCTGAAGTATTTATTCTGGTTGCGAATAACCATTTATTTGCTTGAGACAATTGTACCCAGAAGGTTGTTTGGTTAGAGGTTCGGAAATCACATGATTGTAACCTAGAATATTCTCGTTTGAGTAGATTGACCTCACATACTGAATTATCTTTATTTCCATTAAAAATAGGGTGGATTAGTGGACAAAGGAACTGTGCTTCACTATCAGTTGCACAACTTCCTAGTTCGTGTGCATCCATATTATAATAGTGTTCACGATTATAATCGACCACTAGGTATTCAGTACTAGGTTGGATGAAAGTGAAATCTTCTTTATAGATTGTAGGTAGTGAGTGAGTTTTGAATAATTGGTAGTCTTCCTTATAAAGAAGCGGAATTCTAAATTCGTATATAATTTTGCCATTATAAGCAATGGTACTCATTTTTCCCAAGCGATATATAGATAACAGATTCGTTTCCCTTAGTGTACTAGGTAGTCTAAGTTCACTGGAGATTTCTTTCCGTATTGTGATGAGGAGTGTTTCCAATTGACTGGGAGAGATAACTGAGGGATGTGGTTTTCCGTGTCTGACATCCGTTACGAGGTCAATAATTGTACTAACTACTCCTTGGTATTTTAATATCAAAAGAGTGTTAAGGGCAGTAAGCGATTCAAGTTCAGCGACAATTCTATTAGCATATGTTACGTTGTGAAGTTCATCCATAAAACCTCTAAGTGTTCTATATTTGTTGTTTAGAGTTACAAATTGCATTTGTATATCGTTTATCGATTTATTAAAGATATTGGCGGTGGTTTCCAATATCAAAGTTTGGTTTTTTATCAAAGACTTCAAATATTCTTCGTTATTTTTTAATTTTTCGATTTCCCTATCATAATAGGTAGCATCTTCTTCATTTAGGATGCCAAAAAGAGGTTTGCCTATTGTTCCCACTATACCTAATAACGATCGCTTTATCCTCAGTTTTGGATCTAACAGGATAATGTTTTGCTCAATGTCATGTATCAGGTGATTCATTTCCAACACCGTGTGATTACAGACCTGTGAAAACGCTGGTTCGTTCCTTAACACATCGCACAAGTCATTAATTTCCATTGTGTGTTTCTTTAAATAGGTTACGCCCAAGTTTATTCCCAATAGGTCATAATATATTACAATTTTCCATTCGTTAGAATAGAATTCTATGTTTCCTAGATTTTCAAAATATATCCCCGCATTGTTTATCGGAGTAATCTTGATTCCGTTAGATCGAACTGCGGTTATAGTTGCGAGGATGATTAACGTCCAAATCATATCTGGAAAAATTTTAGAGTTAAGTTTGATGTGGAGAGCAATAGTTTGGAGCGTACCAGCGATCAGAAAGAACCCAAGCATAAGCATTATAATAAATAAGTCAGTATTCAAATAATGGACGGTTAGTTACATCTACACAATTTATTACGATTAAATAGTCTTCTAAGCAATAGGCTTAATTATTAAGAAAGTGTCAGACAACCTTACACTGGACGAATAACTTTCAGCGACTTACTGAGCTGAAATTACGTTAATTTTCGATTTATTTTGGCTAATTATTACGTGGGCTAGTTATTGGTAGATTGCTGATATATAAATTTAGTCAGAAGATAATGATATTATATGCATTCTACAAATGGTTTTAAGTTGTTGTTGTGGACAATTTTCATTTTATTTCCGATCTTTATCTTAGTTGTTTCTTCGGAAATTAGTTTAATTACCTCATAGGGTCCTTCCCATAGGGCTGAAAATTTATTCTGTCGCACGTGTTTCTTTAGTAATACCTTTTCTCCCACGTTAAATGATTTCTTCCGTTTGTTCTCGTCGTAATATATCTTGGATTTTTCTTTGTATTTTACGATATTTTCTCTCGCTAATCGATATCCATGCTGTAGTCGGACTTTAAGCTCGTTCGCATAATTTTCGTAATTGTAAGTTGTTTGGGGTGATTGCTTTAGAGTAACAGGTATTTTTGGTGGGTAACCATAAAGAAGTTCGTAAGGGCAATAGTTCGTACTGCTATGAGGAGTAGTATTGTACACGAACATTGCATACGGGATCCATTCATCCCAAGTCTGAGAGTCATTATTAACGTAGTGTCGTAAGTATTCCGCTAAAGTGCGGTGACTTCTCTCCAGAGCCCCATTCGTCTGTGGATGGTATGGAGTAGTCCGTATCTTCTTTATTTTTAACAACTTGCACACTTCTGAAAACATCTTACTGACAAAATTGCTACCCTGATCTGTAAGCAATGATTCGGGAATACCATGTCTTGATACGATATTTTTGAAAAATTCTTCTGCGACAGTGTGTGCCTCCGCGTTACTTATAGGAACTGCATCTGAGAATTTAGTTAAATCATCCTGAAAGGTGAGGATGTATTTATTTCCTTTATAACTCACAGGAAGCGGACCTACAATGTCCAAAGCTACTCTTTCAAAAGGTTGCGAACTGGTTGTGGTTATTTTCATGGGTATGCTGTTAAGTTTGTTTAACTTATTCTTTTGGCATGATTCGCTTTGAATATAATTCTTTATATCCCTGAGCATACTTGGCCAATAGTATTTCATTCTAACACGCTTGAGTGTTCTAGTAAAGCCTTGATGTCCACCTATTGGAGAGGTATGATATTCCTTCAGTATTTGCTGAATATCTTCAGAACTATTTACGTGAATCTTTGTATTTCGATAAAGGAATATTTTTATTTTCGTATGCACTTTTAATTCGTTCAGAATTTTCTTAAAGTCCAATAGTATGTCATTACTATACACAGGTATTGAGATGTGAAACTCTGCAATTTGATTTCTTTCACATGACTTCAAGAATTGTTTTAAGGATTTTTTCATATATTCCTTATCCTGTTCCGTTCTTATGGGGATAGGTATTCTGGTTATATAGAAGAATTCATTATTCAGTTTAAATGATTTGTGTTCACCTATCTTAATATTATTGATATCAGGGAAGAGCTCTTTTAGTTCAAGTCCTTCGGTTGTATTGAATAAAGGTAACAGAAAATATTTATATTCCACTTTTCGTGTTATAAGGGATTCCAAGTTCTCAGTTAATTCTATAGAATTTGTTTTTGTTGTATCGCTATTTGTACTAAATTTTTTTAGGTCATCCTTTTCTTTCGGGGAGTTTACTTCAAGCCGTTTTTTTGTTTGATTTCGGGTCAGAACCCGTATAATTTTATCGTCATTTTCAGACTCATTGGTCTTTATTCGACTTAATGCATCCGCATTAGCATTATATTTACCAGGTTTATACTTTATTTCGTAGTCATATTCCTCCAATAAAATTCGCCACCTCATTAGTCGGGAGGATGGTTCCTTCAAGTTTATGAGCCACTGTAGGGGCTTGTGATCTGTTAGAATGACAAATTTTTTTCCATATATATATGGTCGGAATTGCTTTACTGCGTAAACTATTGCCAGTAATTCCTTCTCCGTCGTTGAATATCTCGTTTCCGCTGGATTAAGCGTGCGACTGGCATAACAAATAGGGCGATCATTTCCCAGTTTACCTTGTGAAAGCACAACTCCTAACGCTACGTCACTTGCGTCGGTTGTTACCAGAAATTGTTGTTCAAAATCTGGGTAGGCCAATACAGGTGCATGGATAAGTTTGTCTTTCAATAACACAAATGCCTCTTCACAGAAGGCATCCCATTTAAAGGTCTCATTTTTCTTGAGTAGCTTCGTTAAAGGTTTGGAGGTTTTGGAAAAGTCTGGTATAAATCGTCTATAATAGCCTATGAATCCTAGGAAAGATTTTACATCCTTTTCTTTTTTTGGTCTAGGGTATGTTTTGACTACGCTTATTTTGTTGGGATCTGGCTTCAGACCGTGTTCTGAAATTATATGGCCCAAATATGTAAGTTCTCTCTCAATGAAATGGCACTTATCAGGCTGAAGTTTAAGGTTATTTCCTCTCAGTCTGTCCAAAACATGTACCAGTTTCTTATTATGATCCTTCAGATCATACCCGTATATAACAATGTCATCCACGTACACGAAACATTCTATTCCTTGCACACCCATGAGGACATTGTTCATTAGCCTCTGGAATGTTGCCGGGGCATTTCTCAGACCAAATGGCATTCTATTATACTCGTAGTGACCAAAAGGAGTACTAAAAGCAGTCTTCTCTCGGTCACGTTCATCTACCAAGATCTGATGAAATCCCTTCGCCAAATCGAGAGTGCTAAAATATTTTGATTTTCCTAACTGGTCCAAGATATCACTTATATTTGGAAGTGGGTAAGCATCTCCGACTGTAATGTCATTGAGCTTACGAAAGTCTACTACAACCCTCCATTGTTTGTTGCCTTGGCTATCTGCCTTTTTTGGTACGAGGATAAGTGGAGAATTCCACGGACTCTTGCTATGTCGTATGATACCTGCTTCATACATTTCATTAACTTGCCGGTGGATTTCATCTTTCTGGGACTCCGGCAACCGGTATGGCTTTATATACACTGGGGCTTTATCCAGTTGAGTTTCGATTCTATGAGATCCGGCATCGGTACATGTCAATACAGCGCCCTCCAAGAAAAAGATGTCATTGTATTCTCTACAAATATTGATTATTGAGGTTTTTTCCTCGATATTACAATGATCGAGCTTTAAAAATGATTTCAGTTTTTCCAGTCGACGATTTACGGGGTCTTCATCGCGACGATAGTTCAAAATATTATACCTATTAAGTTTTTCATAGTCCACAGTGATTTCACGAGTATCTACAATGCTTTCTGTTTCGTTGCTATTTAAAAGTAATATTTGTAATTTATTATTACGGGGTTTAGTTACCGTTGCTGCGAGAAATATTCCTGGCAATATCTCCTTATTTTTTATAACGATTTCTTCGTCCACATGAATACGACATGGCATTTCTATTATTGTCTTACACCGAGGTGCTATTACGATTTTATCGCAAGTAGCCGGAGGTACTCTCGCTACATTTTCTCCTTCAGATTTATTATCCATAGAAGGTAAGGCTGTCCTTTTTTCCTGCTTTAAAAATGAGTCTAAATTTGCACAATTGAGCAACGGTCTTGAGGATTTATTGTCCTCCCGTGCTACCGGAAAACTTTCAATGAAACTCATCTCAGGTTTATATAACCTTAACTCCAGACATTTTCTATCATAGTCGATAATACAGCGATATCGCTTCAAAAAATCGTTACCTAACAGACCATCATATTCCAAGTCTATACACGAGGGATCTAGCAACAGAAATGATTGTTCAATAGAAAAATGAAATTGTTCATTTGACAGTTGTTGAGACAAGGCTCTTTTGTCTTGCCTATATTTCCTTAGCCTTAAAACGCAGATGGTATAAACGGCACTTGAACCGATATACCAAGGCTAAATACAGTTGCCTGGCTTGCTAGTTGTTATTGATGATGGTATAAACGGCACTTTAACCGAATACCAAAAGCCTGAAAAAACTAGAATGGTTACGCGATACTTAATAAAACGCTCTAAAATTTATTAACAACTGATAATTTATTCATTACTCGCAGTGAATTTATATTAAAATTTTGCTAACATTACCACTTATTCTACAAAAGAAAGCAATATTCAATTAAGAATTTCCGATACTGCTTATCTAGCGAAATTGCAAGTTTCATGCAAAATAAATTCCTCAGTTATTGCTGAGTGTCAACTTTCTTTTAGATTATAATGACGAAGAATTTATTTTTGCATGAAGCGAGGTGAATGAAATTCGCGCCAGGTGAATGAAATTAGGTTTCCTATTACAATGATAACATGAACCTTTATTCATGCCTGACCTACATATGAAATTATGAATTAATGGTATATACATATATATATCTTGTTTTCTTACAATTCTAATTAAATTTCTTTATATAAGAATTAAGATAGAATTAGATTCATCTGTTATGAACATGCACGATTTAACATTCTCCCCGCGTTGAACCTTCGTTCGAAGATTCAAATGACTATACGTTGATACTGAAGTCACATTCCGTAGATTGCCTGGGTGCGGGCTTAGGCCGTTTCGATTTGTGCCTACAATCATCTCGATTCTTGAATATCAGGATGGCGATGAAGAATAAAATTAGTCCGAGCGAAAGATATCCAATGGTAAATTGATGGATATTGTGGGAATGAGTCTTCTTCATTGTTTCCTCTTGGAGCTGTGATGAGACCAATCTCATCAATTCTTCCAGTTGTTCTTCTTGGGCTTCGTAGGGAGTTAGGTTACCGATGACTGGATGTAGCTGTTCTGGTGTGGTGATTTTGCTTAACTCACTTAACCTCTTGTAGGATGTTCTAATGCTGCTAGGATATGTATGTATTCCTCGAATTGTCAGTAAGTCATGCTTGATGACGCAATCTGGCATCATCTTTAAAAGACCAGAACCTGTTAAAGTCAGCGGGATGGTTTCCTCGTTACACCAAGCATTTGCAGTGGTGGGTTCTTTGACTGCGTAGATCCATTGGTTTGGATTATTGAGCTGAATCCAAGCAGGACTGTTCTCTATTTTTTCCATTTCACATTTTCTATATGTTGAATTGTTAAACAGATTCACTTCGCAGGAGCAAGGGGCCGCCCCCTTGTGATATATAGGATGGTTCAGAGGGCATACATGATTGAGCTCCTCCGTCGACATACAGGATGACAGTTCCTGTTTTGTCATTGGGTAATATTGATCTCTGTGTGGACTGAGAGCGATGTATGTAGCGCAAGGCCGTACAGCTACAAGCACTTCATTAGTTGATACAGGTATCGGTATCATCTGGAACAAGTCAAACCTTTCCAGAGTGACCAGCGGCATTCTGATTTTAACTATTACGTGGTTGTTGGTTACTCCTGATTCTGCGGACATGGTTTTGTATAGTTCCACAATATCATTCTGATCTGCGGGTAATTGCAATCCTGGTGGTAGGTGATTCTTGACCATGATGAGTTCGTTACGTAATTGTTGGGGCGTCACAAGCAATGGACTGATTCTGCCGTGGTGTATGTCTGTTAACACGTCGATTATTGAAGACTGCATTCTCTGAAGATGGGATACTATGAACATCATTTGGATGGATAGGGTTGTAAATAATTGGCTGATTTTTAGCTCATACGTTTCTTCTCCGGTGTGGTTTATGTGGTTTATCAAGTGGGTGATTTGGACGTCTAATTCCTTAAATTTCTTTTCTGCAGCTAGTTGATCCTTTTTCAAGACGTTAACCGTTGCGTCAATTATTGACGTCTGATTTTTCAGTAGCGTTAGAAGATGTTCTTCATTTTCATTGATGGTATCTATGGTTTCAGACATTTTTTTTGCATATTCAGAGTCAAGGACCCCAAAAAGTGAATTGGCCAGGTTTCCGACAATGTCAATAGCACCTCGTTTTTGTCTTCTGGTGGACAGGAGTATGTTGTCGGCATGTAACTCTTCTTCAATCTGCTGAAGTTGTGTCACTATCTGGATGCATGTGCTCCTTGTTTTACTCTGCTGGCACAAGTTATGTAATGCCCTCGTCCCATTTGATAATACCGAAAGCTCCATCCAATATGGTTTCAAATCGTAATAAACTATTAAATTCCATTCGGTTGATATGAAATTTATTTTGCCGATATTTTCGAAATATATCCCCGGTTTAGGATCGAAGCTCTCGATATCGATGTTTGCTCCAAGTCCGGGCGGTAGAACCAAACAAGCCAATAATAGTGTTGCAATTGCAGTGCCATAAGACTGTCGTCGTCGTTTCTTGGGCACTTGATCCTTGTCGACATTGCTTGTCCCTTGAGGCGACTCTTCTGTTCCTGTAATTTCTTCAGCCATATCATTATTGTTCATTGGAGTCTCGTTATGATCTACCTCCTCACACGGCAATGGCGACAGCTTGTGAATAGGTCTGCGAAGTATACCTTTAGCTGTTTTTACGTCAGCAACTCTAACATAACCATCGTTTCCCTTATGTGTTTGAAGAATTCTCCCTAGTGGCCATTTCATGACTGGAAGATTATCATCTTGTATAACCACTATAGTGCCAGGATCTATGTTCTGGCAGCGCTCTTTCCACTTGAGTCGATATTGCAGTTCATTTAAATATTCTCGGGACCATCGTCTCCAAAATTCGTGTTTCATATCAGACACTAGCCTCCATCTAGCTAGCAGACTAGTTTTCAATTGCTTGGCACTTGCATCTATGGGTGCCGTTAATGGTTCACCTACCAGGAAATGACCAGGAGTGATAGCAGTCAGATCATTAGGGTCATTTGACATCTGTGTTAGTGGCCTAGAGTTCAAAATTGCTTCTATTTCGATCATTAGTGTCTCCAGCTCCTCATAAGTTAGAGATCCGGCTGAAGTTGTCTTTATAAGTAAATGCTTTGCGGATTTTACAGCAGCTTCCCATAGCCCACCGAAGTGTGGTGCCCTCGGAGGAATGAAGTGGAAATCGATTCCTCTTTTACTGCAAGTTCCTGCTATGGTTTCCCTCGCTGCTTCAGAATGGATGGCCTCAGACAATTCGCCGTAGTTGGTTTCTTGCGCCAACGAAATTGGTTGCGTTGTCGCAGTATAAGTTCCTACAATTTCCTCTGCGGCCCATAAATCGCCTTAATGCCCCAATAAAGGCTTCTGTTGACAAGTCGCTGACTATTTCTAAGTGGACGGCCTTTGTTGCAAAACAGCAGAAAACAGCGATGTATGCCTTGTGAGGTCTCTTTCCTCGAATTTTGTAATGCACCCAGGTTGGCCCACAAAAGTCAACACCGGAGTTAACGAATGGTCGTGCTGGTTGAACTCTTGCGGGAGGCAAATTGCCCATGATCTGTGTCAACATTTTTGGTTTGGCTGTTGCACATGTTACACAATGCTGAACAATTGATCTCGCGATTGACTTTCCCTTTATTGGCCAGAAGCGTTTGTCTTGTATCGGCCAGCAAGGCTTGCGGGCCAGAGTGCAGATTCTCCTTATGAATTGTTAACATCAATGGTTTTGTTAACGGATCTGAATAGGGCAAAATCATAGGATATTTTGCATCATATTCTAGTACTGATTCCTTTAAACGACCGCCCACTCTGATGATGCCTTTGTCATCGACAAATGGTGTAAGACCTTTTAGACAACTTCCCTTGTTTAATTCATGATCTTTCTTTAATTGTTTTATTTCTTCCTTGAACTCATCTTCTTGTACGGCTCTTATTATGATGTACAAGGCTTCATTTAATTCTCGACAAGTGATGAAGCGATGGTTTGGCCGTGATTTGACTGGAATTTTGGCATTCCTTACAAATCGAATCATATAAGCAATGATGCGTTGAAGCTTCCGAAATGATCCCTCATGATTGATTTTGTATATCACACTAGATATATCTTCTGCTGTAGTTATTGCGGGCAAGGCTGTACGCTTTCTTTCTAACTGACACTCAATCTTGGTTTGATAAGCTGTAGGCCATACGGTTTCACTTCCGTGCAGGAATGTTGGCCCGTAGAACCAAAGATGACATGTTTCTAATTTGTCTGGCTCCAGCCCTCTGGAGAGTACATCGGCTGGATTATCCTTTGATCTCACATGATGCCATTGTGCCGCTATGGTTAATTCTTGAATTGCACCAATCCGATTAGCAACAAATGTTTGATATGATGTGGATGATGAAGTTATCCATGATAACACTATTTCCGAATCTGACCAGAAATAGGTTGGTACTTCTTCCCACTTCAGTTCCTTCCTTACACGGTTTGCAAGTTCGGCTGCTACTAGAGCTGCACATAGTTCCAAACGAGGAACAGTTTGTTTTTGTAGTGGTGCTACGCGAGATTTAGCGCATAATAGTCTCACAATAATTCTGCCATCTTTACTGATCGATCGGATATAAAGTGCAGCGCCATAGGCCTTTTCTGAGGCATCTGAGAACACATGGACTTGCATATGCCTTGGAACTTCCTTTGCAAATACGTGCCTGGGAAATGTGACGTTGTTTAAGGTTGACAGAGTGGTCCTGAAATTAAGCCATCTTGTATGAAGTTCCATTGGTAAGGCTGCATGCCAGTCAATTTTTAGTTGCCAAAGTTGTTGGGTGAAGATCTTAGCGGTAACGACTACTGGTGCCAATACACCTAAAGGGTCGAAAAGTTTGGCGATGTCAGAAGTGACTATTCTTTTAGTGATCCTGGATCCTTGGTTAGAGACTGCTTTAATTCTGAATTGATCTGACTTGGGCAGCCATGTTAGTCCTAACGTCTTTATCTTTTCTTCTGTGCTGTTTTCGAAGTCAAGGTCTATTTCTTGATCCTCTGGTGGCACGCCTTGCAACAATTGGGCGTGATTGGCACACCATTTTCTCAATCGAAAACCTGCGCCTTGTAGAAGTTTTGTAAGTTCCTTCTGCATTATTATGGCTGTCGGCAAACTGTCTGATCCTGTAATGCAATCATCCACATAGAAGTCATTTTTCAGGATCTCGGCACCATATGGATATCTAACGGTATTTTCTTGAGCCAATTTCTGAAGGCATTTTGTTGCCAGATAAGGTGCCGGTCGAGTACCATATGTGACTGTACATAGTCGGTAAATTTTTAATGATTCTCTTGGGTCATTTCTCCAGAAAATTAGCTGATATTTCTGGTCGGCTTCGTCCAGCAGTATCTGGCGGTACATCTTTTGAATGTCTGCAGTGAATACGAATCGTGGTAGCCGAAACCGCAGCAGTAGTGAAAATAAGTCACTTTGAACTGTTGGTCCTGCGCACAAGATATCATTTAAAGACAATTGAGATGACGTCTTCATCGATGCATCGAACACCACTCTTAATTTAGTGGTGCTACTATCGGGTTTTAGAACACAATGGTGCGGAAGGAAGTAATGGGGCGATTGGATGCTAACGCCATTTATTTCCTTCATGTGTCCGAGATCAATATACTCTGTTATGAATTCCACATACTGAGACCTTAAGGCAGCATCTTTGGCCAATCTTCTTTCTAAAGCGAGAAATCTGTTCAATGCCATGCTTCTGGACTCGCCCAATTTTGTTGATTCCTCACGAAATGGTAAATTAACTATAAATCGTCCGCTGTCATCTCTACGGACTGTTTGCGTGAAGTGGGTTTCACATCGCCTTTCTTCTTGAGTGAATTTGTCCCTTGCTGCAGCAACTTCTTCAAGTTTCCAAAATCTTTGAACAAGTTGATCTGTTTATTCGTCCTCTGAACATATGCCACATGTAGCGGCAGATGTTTCAATCTGATCGATCTTGCCTGTCAATACCCATCCAAGAACAGTATTTTGTAGCATTGGAAGATTATTTGCTAACTTGATTTGTCCAATGGACAGTAGGTTGTAATAAAACTCTGCTCCCAAAAGCAAATCAATTGAGTCGGTTATGTTAAATTTAGAATCGGCAAGTCTGATATTTTTAGGTATGTCCCACTCAGAGATGTCAAATGACTGCGTTGGTTGTGGCGCGATTATTTTTGGCAGCACAAAGGCTTCTACTCTTGTTGCATATTTGTTCATTGTGGACTCTAACCGCAAATTAACCTTATGTTGGATTCTTCCTTTCTTATTTCCGACACATGTATGGTAATTCTTTCTGAAATTGGTGTCAAGTTTAGTTTCTTAATAACCCTTTCTGTTATTATATTAACTTGAGAGCCTGAATCAAGAATGGCTCTACATTCTATTGTGTCTCCCTTGTCAGATATGAGTTTGACAATGGCTGTGCCAGGAGAACATAACCTCTTGGTTTTTGGTTTGTGAGTGTTGCTACTATGGCTGGTTGATAACCTGGTGTATCAGCCTTTTGTAACAGTACATCTACTGAAGATGAGCTTCTTGGTGATTTGACATCAGATTTTTCTACCTTCCCTGATGGTTCTAGATGTACAAGCGTGTTGTGTTTTTTGGTGCATTTTGTACATCCTCGAAGTATGCACTGGTTGCTGCTGTGACCAGGCTTGAGGCAATTAAAACACAAGTTATGACTGCGTACAAAGCTCAGTCGACTGGCTGGTGTCAATTTCAAAAACTGGGGGCATGCAAAAAGAGGATGGTTCCCTTTACATGACATACATGATGCCCGATTTGAAGTGGATGATATTATCGAAGTTAGTGCCTTGGAGCTGCCATGTCTTCTTTGGTAATCGTCAATTTTATACTTAGTGCCGAGTGCTTCGAGTGCTTGAAATCTGGTTTCCAGAAATGATAGAAATACCTTTATACTCTGTATTTCTCTAGGCTTTGATAGTGATTGCTCATATAGAGTGTACGTGCTTCTGTCAAGCTTCTTTGTTAATATATGAAGCAAGAGTGGATCCCAATCTGCCGTTGAAACGCCTAAATTCTGCAATCCTAACAGACACTCTTGTGTAGTATCATGTAGCGATTTTATTGTAGCAGCTGAAGGGTTATCGTTCACATGTGCTGACTGAGATGATAACTTGTTAATGAGTGCTGTTACCAACAGTCTGCGATTGTCATAACGATCCTTTAAGGTCTGCCAAGCAGCTGTGTAGTTTTCTTCTGAGGCCGTAAAGTGCCTTATTAATCTTTCTGCTTCTCCAGCTAAGTTGGCCTTGAGATACCATAACTTCTGACAATTTGGCATTGGTTGATTGTGCACCATATGAGTGAACAAGTCGTGAAACTGGGTCCACTTCAAGTAATCACCATCGAATCGCGGGAGTGTTAACTTGGGCAGTTTTAGTATTGCACTTGAGTCGACGTTTGAGAACTGGGATGACTGTATTGTTGTTGCATTAAGGCTGTCACGTTTGGTTGCTAATAATATTAAGCAGTTATCCACTTCCTCTTGCATCTTCATGAATTCTTCTGCATCATAGCCCTCCTTGATTGGGTCCTCAGTCAGTTCCCATATTTTATGATCACACTCTTCGATTTGTGACCAGTACTGATTAATTGACCTCAGTTTTAGTTCGTAGTATTGTCTTGAATGATCTTCACCATCAGTCTCGATTACGTAAAGTACATTCCTTAGCACACCAATAATTCGTCTTTGTCTTCTTATGATTCCAGCTAATTGTCGTAGCTGAGTTTCAGAAGGAGGTAGATGACCATTTTTCTCTTCGAATTTAGGAATTTTGGGTGCCCTTGGTACTGCTCCTGTAGCACTAGCTTGTTTCATTATGTCTGGTGATTTTGGACCAGGTCCTTCAGCGCCTTCGCTTTCAACAGTTGAAGCCTTGGAGGATGTCTCTGCCTCTTGATGAGTGAAGTGCTCTACCTTCTCAGCAAAATAAACCTGATATTGGCTATACAGTGCCATGATTGTATTGTAGTAATCTGTCGTAAAGTAAGAATGACTCCGAGGAAGATCAGGAATCATTCTCATCTATTATCCGTTGTTTCAAATAGTGCCCATGCCTCCTCCAATAGGTGAAGGCGATCTGCATAATACTCTTTAGTGACCTTTCTGTCAATCGAGTCCTTTCTGTAGTTTGCGATGATTCTTTGGATCTCTTTTCCATTGCAGGTTTGTTCTGCTGCTAATTTTTCAAATACGTTTGCCATTTTTATTTGATTTAATTCCACTTGATTCAATACGTGATACAAATGTTTCACTTGTATTACGTCGGGGTCACCAAATGTTGAGACAAGGCTCTTTTGTCTTGCCTATATTTCCTTAGCCTTAAAACGCAGATGGTATAAACGGCACTTGAACCGATATACCAAGGCTAAATACAGTTGCCTGGCTTGCTAGTTGTTATTGATGATGGTATAAACGGCACTTTAACCGAATACCAAAAGCCTGAAAAAACTAGAATGGTTACGCGATACTTAATAAAACGCTCTAAAATTTATTAACAACTGATAATTTATTCATTACTCGCAGTGAATTTATATTAAAATTTTGCTAACATTACCACTTATTCTACAAAAGAAAGCAATATTCAATTAAGAATTTCCGATACTGCTTATCTAGCGAAATTGCAAGTTTCATGCAAAATAAATTCCTCAGTTATTGCTGAGTGTCAACTTTCTTTTAGATTATAATGACGAAGAATTTATTTTTGCATGAAGCGAGGTGAATGAAATTCGCGCCAGGTGAATGAAATTAGGTTTCCTATTACAATGATAACATGAACCTTTATTCATGCCTGACCTACATATGAAATTATGAATTAATGGTATATACATATATATATCTTGTTTTCTTACAATTCTAATTAAATTTCTTTATATAAGAATTAAGATAGAATTAGATTCATCTGTTATGAACATGCACGATTTAACAACAGTATTATTTCACCGTTAATGGATCCTAATGTAGGGACTAATTTCCCCGTTATTGTTACTACATTAGAATTTTCTAAGTAAATTAATTTTTTAATCTTTTCGGGACTCGTATCTGATTTAATTAGGCTAACTTCAGCTCCAGTATCAATTAAAAATCTTTTAAATCCAACTTTAGATGGCTCGAATTGTACATTTGCTACAAGACCAGCTTTAGTGTCTTCTAAAGACGCTTCAATAATAGTGATTTTATTTATGTTGTTTATTGGTGAACGTCGGCTCTGACTTTGATTCGAGAGGGGGTGCCGACAACTTCCGCCCGAATCTCCTCGTTTCCCATTTCTCCAAAATGTGGATTATTTTGCCTTACGGCGTATTGAGTAAATTTAGCTCCACGATTACCTTGAGGTATATTTCTTTGCGGGATTGTTCCATGCATTTCCTCATTTGATTTAGAGGTATTCGGCTGGTCTTTCCTATTGTAATTATTGTGGTTACTATAGACAGGTGGTATATAGTTATTTGGTAGGAACCTGCCTTGGTTTTGTTGTCCATGCCAATTTCTAGTATTATGGACTTGTTGGTTTGGGTAGTTCATTTTTCTCACGTGTTGAACTTCCCTTTTAATTGTGGGCCTATCTATATTGGGAAATTTACCCCTTTGATAACAAGTATCTTGTGTATGTCCCCTTTTTCCACATATAGAACAGTTGGGAACAGGCTAGTATTTGGTTTAAAAAAACTTGAAGCAGAAGGGGTGTCTTTTTCAGAGCGCAACTCTTGCTCCATGGCATATGAAATGGCCTTTTGTAAATTTGTTTCGTTGTGCGCTTTAGAAAGTAACTTAAGATTCGAATTTCGTAAGCCATCCTCGAATACTTGTACAGCCAACGTGGTGTTTTCGCTTAACAGATAAGTTTTGGCACCTGCATCTGTTACTTCGGGGTAAGTACAGGAATTTAAAGTATTCAACATTTGTGTTACCCTATCTCCAAATTCCTTAACAGTCTCTTTATAACCCTGTTTGGCTTTTATCAATTCGTTTTGAGCCATGGCTCTAGATTTATCTTTCTTAAATTGAGCTTTAAGTGCTGTTATCAAATCATTCCAAGTACCATATGTTTCATATTGTACTAAATCGAAAGCGGGTCCTTGGAGCTTAGTTTTTATAACTTCAAGGAAAAATTTCTTATCTGCTTCAGTCTTAGCTGAAGAAAAAAGTATTTTGCCACAAGCGATGAACTTGTTCAACGTCTCGGGATTTCCATCGTATTCAGGTACTAAATTGTGTATGTCAGACAAGCTGACGGATAGTGCTTCGGTATCTGGCATATCTTCGTCGTGAAAAGGAAGCTCACTAAAACCGAATATTAGAGCGGCTCTTTCCCGTGTTTTATGACGAGTAAAAATTACGCTTCTTGACAAAGCGAAACCACGCCGCTTAGCAACAGATTTCTTATATCTTCCCGTTATGTTTGTTATAGGTTTTACTCTACTCGAGGAGTTATTCTAATAAGAAGGATTTCTCTTTTCGCTTGCTAGCTACTGTTAATGTTACTGTATAACATTTTTTTTTTTTTTTATATAACCATGTAATTAATTCTTTGACATTACACAACGTGTGGGAGACGTGATCTCCCTTCGGTACCAAAAGTGTGAGTTCGATTTTAAATGTAACGAGACAAAAAATTCATTTTCTCTTTTCACAGAGAAGCTCTCCTCAACAAAAACCAAAATCATCCACGATTTCCATAATAACAATGATTAAATCTATTGAAGATATTTTTTCTTTTTTTTTTTTATAGGAAGGAGAAAAAAAAATATTTCAATATTTTAAAGTTGTTTATAAGAGCATAGACAATTAAATAAGAATTACTCACATATCAATTAAATGTGCTCTAATTTCGCTTTACGTGATGAAAATATATTTTATGGAAAGTTGATTTAATAAACTAAATCTCTTTTAATGTACGTTAAGTATATCCCGTTGCTCATTATATGGACGATGTAACGTTCCAATATTTCTATGTTTCGTGGTGATGTGTCTTACAATCGGAACTTAGCGTTGCACAGTCATATTTCACTTGCTTTCTTCTCTTCCCCTTTTTTTTTTTTTTTAAATAATAAAAAAAATATAACGGTACACGCCAAACTTAGAAAAAATTTATATATTTGTATAATAAATGACTATTTAAAGATAGCTCTTATCTCTTCCATATATGTTTATAGTTTCTCTGTTAGTTTTAGAGGGAATATATTTCTCACTGTCTGGTATTTCTCATGTGTTTATTGGGAACATTCGCTATTAAAAAATCTTTATCTCCCTTTTGTCAACACTCGAGTATAGTGTAAATGGTCAAATTTGCGTATAATTAACACCTTTGGGTACTCATCTATGTACATGCCATAATCTTTCGATTAAATTCAACGAGGAAAAATCTTACAGAAATTAACCACAGACTCAGTGTCATTTACTCACTAGGAATCACTAAATCGACGGTGGTCAAAACCAACATAGACCTCCACAATCACAAAATCCGATCCAGGCATGAATATTTGATTTTCCACCAAGATATTTGAAGAATTTCTAATTATTTTACAATTTATTCGACAAAATGAAAACTTCCCGTCGGCAAACCGCGATACGGAAACAAACCACTGATCAAAGTAAAATGATTTCACTAAAGTATTTGCACTTTTTTTTTTTTCTTATATGTACATATATACTAGAAATAATTCCAATTTACTAATTAGATTTTTTTTTTTTTTTTTATTAGGTATATTCCTGACTACTACAATAGTAATATTATGTAATTATGCGAGAGAAAAAAAAAAAAATCTTACTTGGTATATACAAAGATTCTATTCTCCGTGTAGTAAGTTGGGCATCAAATGTTCTGACCGACGTCTAAGTCTGTTGAATAGTTTTCTTTAACTTATAGTTGGTTATAAGAGACAGCCCGTCTCTTTCGGGATCACACCAGTGATGGGTCGGGACCGTCCGTCCACCGACCTTTGATTTTTTTATAATATTATTTTTATATGTGCTTATTTTTCTCACTGTTTACTTTTAGGTAGTTAGTAAGCCCAGTTTGTATGCGTTTCTTTATTTTATTATTATTTTTTTTTTTTTTTTTTTTTTATATTTTTGTTTCTATTATTATCGTTTTTGTTTTTTTTTTTTTATTAAAAAAAATTTCAAGTTAGGTTCTTTTTGTTTGACGAAATTATTTATTGGTTTTGTTACGTTTTATTTTGATTTTTGACTAAATTTAGGCCACAATGTTCATATTATATTAAACACTCATATTTCATATGAAAAATGTTATATATATATATACGACCATTTGCACATCATTTTCAATTAATTAAGATTTGATAAACGCCGAATCAATTAATCTCATATCTCAATGGATTTATTTGCTGTGTCGTATTCTTCTTATTTTTTGAACTCTTTTGACATATTTAATATACACTTGGGTTCATCGTCTTTTAATTAAAGCATTCGCAATTTTTTATTTTAACACTTTTGTAGTGATAATGGTAGTATTTTCAACAAAAACCGTTCACTTGATTCGCAAGTGCAAACGTGAATCCTTGGTTTTATATGATTAATAGGAATCATTTGCCGGGTTTTATAATTATGGTGTGATATCTTAAAAGATAAGTCACAAGTTACTCAGCTCTATTCAGCTGATTCCATTTAATATCCTATGGATATTGTATTGATTGTTGGTAAAGCAGGGAATTTTTTTTTTTTAAATAATAAAACCATTTTATTGGTTATTTTCGCGAAATCAATTCTCTTTGTTTTGTATTTGCGAGGCGTTCTTTTCAAATTTATTTAAATATCGATTAATTGCAAAGAACTATAACTTTTCACTTTAATTCAGGCGATTAATTTTCACTTTATGAGGGATCGGCACCGCTGCCACCAGTTGTTATAACCCCGTTTGCCGCCGTGCTTTCTTGGGAGAGAAGAGCGGCACAGGGGGAAGGCTCAGGATCTTTTCAGTACAAAAAAAAACACTTTTGATTATGAATATTTGTTACACAGGATTTTATTTTATTAGAGGAAATTAAACGATTACACTTTTATTTACTTGCACGGATACATGTACTCTTTCAAACAATATCTGTTAATTATACAATTCAATTACAAACAAAACTTCTCGACTTTGAAACCCGCCGTGCTTTCGCTTTGAATACCGATCCTGAACTTCGACTTTCTTTTGATTGTCGTATATTTTTATCACGAAAAATAACTAACGCCCTTGCGTCAGCAAAAAGTATGAAGAATTTTCGTCATTGGTGCGTTCAACTGACCAATAAGACGAAAAGCAGTAAAAAATAGAACGAAAATAAGCAAAAAAATGAAAAGATAAGACGATATTTGTTGGCTTGGGTCTTGCAGTAATTTGATCTTGCTCTTGATATTTTGAGCGATATGCAATGTGGAGTACATTAACTCCGTGAATTATGTTTACAAAAAAAATGTCAAAAATGTCGAGTAAGTATTTTATATAAGTGGGCTATTTATGCGAAGTTAAGTATTTTACGAGAATAAGTAATAGGAATATTTATGCATTAGGAAAATTTATGAAGGTAAGTATTTATGCATGTTGCTGTAATTTTAAGTGTTTGTGCAGGGAAATTTATGGAGCGTGCACAGTGTGGTATTTTGAGACCACAATTTGAATGCTCATGGATTTTTAGAAATCCTCAGGAGGTAAGTAAATGTAAATGAAATGGTTGTGATTTTGGAATCACAACATCGACGTTGATAGTAAGGCCAGCCTTCCTCAAGCAATCCGCTACCCGTGCTAGCAGCATGAGATGAGTATCGAAATCTGAAGACAGAATTAATAAGTCGTCTAAATAGACGAGAACGTTCTCATGCAGATCGAAATGAATGACTTTATCCACGAGGCGACACATCGTTTGTGTAGCGTTGAATAGGCCGAATGGTATCACCGTGTACTGATAGAGAGGATGACCAGGCATTGTAAAAGCGATCTTCTCCCTGGAATCAGTGTCGAGTGGGATCTGCCATAATGCGTCTTTCAGGTCCAGGCTCGTTATGCAGTTTGCCGGAGGAAGTCGACTCAGAAGTGCGTCTATCTGCTGTAGTGGATAGGCATCCTTCTTCGTAACAGAGTTGACCCTCCTGGCGTCAAAACAAAGCCGAACCTTTCCAGGCTTCCTTACCAGAACAACTGGAGAGCTCCAAGGACTCTGGCTCTCCTCTATCACACCCAGTGATAGCATTCGCTCTAATTCGGCATCCATCAAACTTTATACTGCCGGTGAAATCGGATAAACCCATATTTTATCGGAGCTGCGTCATTCGTTTCAATCCTGTGAGTGACCAATGATGTTTTTCCCAGGCCTAGAGAAGCGAAAGAGGGGAAAAGCTGTTTGGTGGCTTCCAAGCGTTGTTGATCGAGACTAGAAAGAATATGGCAGTCGGCGTCAGAGGTAGCTATTACACTAGAATTCACTTCTACCCAGTACATCTGGAGCTAACCCAAATAGACGCCAGAAGTCTATTCCCAGATATAGTGCCTGTGTGAGCCCAGAAACCACGTAAAAACGCACGTTTTGGGTCTTACCACGGAAATTGACGTCCAAGTTCACATGACCATGAGCAGTCGTCATGGCACCATTAGCTAATTGGACCTGTGTCTGATACTTCTTCAACTCGACATCTGCTTCCGCAAGCTTGTCGAGAGCTCCCTGGCCTAGAATACTGACAGTGGCACCACTATCAAGTAATTCATTCTCAGTTCGCCCGAGCTGCTTTACTTCGGCGTACGGTCGAATGTCGTCTGGCATCGACAGGGAAATCTGTGCCAGTTTTTTTCTTTCTAGTTTCATTCGTCGACAGTATTCCCGCCAACGAACAGTTGATCGTTTCGTTTTCGGTCTCATATCCAGGTCAGGAGACATAATGTCAGCTAACTCCGCTACTTAGGAGAAAATTCGATTTCTTTCTGCTCTATATCTCTGCAGACGCGTATGATGCGGCGTCAGCGGATGTAAAACTGGCTCACTCCCACTCGTCATATCAGAGCTTGGTTGCCGTTTCAACACAGAAATGACAGGAGGCCAAGTCTTCTGCTCAGTGCCCTTGTCAGCTAAGCGTGCTATAGGTGTCAACGGGACATCGAAGATTAAAGATCTTCTAAAAAAGTGTCTAATAATGTCATAGGCTCCCCAGAAGTGGAAATGGGAGCTTGAAGATCTGCGGAGAAGTCTATTAAGTTCTCCGCCTCTGTCAATGAAGTAATCGTACAATCAGGTGTTTTACTGATATCATCAGAGTCACTGAATGATATCAGTGGACATATCAGGGAATTATCGCTAGTGTCTGCTAATGGAGCGGACCTTCCCCCTTGTTCAAGGCTTGAACTGGAGGGTTCGTTGCAGTTGCTGCTTGCGATGTTGACGCTGGTCGGAAAGAGGTGGTGGTATTCCCGACCCGTCTCTCGTTTTTCTGTCTGCAATAGCGGCAATCAGGCTTGAAGACATTCTTGCGTCCGCATCCATAGCAGAACACAACTTTTCTCTCCTGCCTGCAGTCCTGATACAAATGACCGGACTGGTCACAATTCCAGCATACAAGAGGGCGTTTGGCCGAAATACTCGATATATCACCTAGGCTGTTGTCACTGCCTGTCGCTACTTCCAGTTCAGGGTCTAATGTCGGAAAATTGCGATTCGACTCTGAAGAAGAATTCGTCAACTGATAGTTCTGCGTTATTCCCATTATAGGTCAGGTTCCATCTCCTGATGGGACTGCCTGATCGTCGGTAGCCCACATTTGCAGGAACACGCATAGGTGGTGGAGCGGGTTGAGGTGGTGGAGGGGGTTGAGGTGGTTGAGGTGGTATAAAGTTCGGTCTGCACTGATTTGTAGGCTGACCAAAAGGTTGACCAGAAGGTTGACCAAAAGGTTGACCAAAAGGTTGACCAATAGATTGACCGAAAGGTTGACCGAAAGGTGGTGATGGTCTCCTAAATGATTGCCTTCCCCGTGTAGGGAAATCGTTTGACAGCCTCTGAATGCTCCTGGATGAAGGAGGTCGTGTGAAGTCTACTAGCGGCATTGCTGCTACTACCTGCTGTCGGATACTGTCTTCTAACTCAGACCGCAAAACATATAAACCCTGATGGAGACCTCTGTTTATTAGGTCTTCCGTCTTTATGCTCAGGCCTGCTATCAGCGTATCCGTAGCAGCTGAGGTGTTGTGGTCTTGAGGTGTGCGCACTGGACTATCACGTCGAGGACTCGGGTTTACAAACGTCCTTGAATGTAAGTCAGGTATTCCTGAAGACAACGATCGTCGATTAGAGGGTGGCAGGTCAAAGTTAAGATTTGGCAATTCAAAGGTCGGCAATGAGTCACGCCTAGCTGACTTCGCGAGCTTCGCCTTATTCGTTCTTTTAGGAAAGGCACCAGTGTAACCAGTGAGGTCCTGTGGCGTGAGACGGCGTCTACAGTTAGGACAACTGGAATGCTCGCCTATCCAGGTCTGGATACATGCCTCATGAAAGACATGTACACACGTGGTCATGACTGGTTTCTGTTCAGCTGACCAACTTATGTCTCTACAGATCGTGCATGGCACACGCAACCTAGTCACACCGTTCTTCCCAGGAGGTGGTGTCCCCTATGTAGCCATTGTAAGTCAAAGTTGAAAAAAGTTTTACAAATACAAGGTTTGAAGAAGAGTGTCAGAGAAAGTTCAAAAAAAAAATCAAAAAGCGAAGTTAACAGACTCAAACAAGATCGAAGCTAACGAACTACTAAATTTATTAACGCGTGTTATATAGATTAGAATAAACAAAAGTGGCAAACTAAATTTCAAGTATATAATTATTATCACTACAGCATTATTTACAACCGTTACATACTCGTGATGTAAAAACCCATTGTTGGTACATAATGTGCATATATGCAGTAAGCAATGAAGCATCTTCAGATGTAGGAAAAATATTGTACATTCCTACGAAAGCGAACTACTGGACCGATAAACAATATTAAAATTTTCTCAACTACAGAATTCAAAATTTTCTCATAAATATACCGTTTTTGTCTTCTGAATAATTAGCATAAATAAAAGAGAGCGCTTCTATATACTTGTTTTGTAATGTAGCGGTAATTGAGCACTACAGCTATATTACTGCATTTTGGGTGGGTTAGTGTAGCGGTATGTTAAAATGACAAGATATGTGAGCTTGTGTTTACTGTTACTTTATTGAGCAAGAATTCCTTATTTTACGTTAGTCTGAATTCTATTTTATTTTTTCACTTCAATTGTACTTAATTAATTTAATTAATTATCTGTAGGTATGTATTCTTGAGGTGTCGTAACGTGACAAGTGCTCAATGTTATACCTCAGATTTTCACCAATTTCACTTATATTCGAAAATTCACTGTCTATTATTATTAGTTCTTCATTAATATAATTCACATCACTCTTAATATTAATTAATTCTACTTTGTTTTTTTCACATGAAACGTCTAATATGCTTAGCTTGCATGATTTAAACGCTATGTGAAAAAACCTAAAATTAAAATGTCTGCCACCAAATATATTTTGAAAATGTATAAAAATACTTAGCCTATAATTCCACCAAAACCCTGTAACACCACAGAAGTTAAAATTGCTGCTGCAATCTTTACGTAGCATGTAAATACTGTACCTTGCTTGGCACGTTGATTTATGCTAGAAAGATTCGAAGTAATTTGCACTAATTAATATTTTTCCACTTTAAATTTTTTTTTGAGAACACTGGATCTATGCGAAGTTGCATTTGCGATCGCTGTCAAACTAATGAGAGATTAGTTAGGGAGCACCTCCTTTTTATAATGTCCGAGCCGCCATTTTCGGACAAGTTCCACATGAAAAAATGCAATTTTCATATATTTTTTGCACATTATAAGTCCTTGCTGTAATGTCAAAATTTTCTAAATTATGTGAATTAATTTATTTTTAATTATCCATAATTTTTCCTATTGATTTATTGCGATATTTCAATTTTTCTAAAATTTATCAATATGGCCGCTCCCTATCATACTATGTTAATTTCCGGTGTGGAACATAAATTCTCTCACGAATTTTCTTCTGTCTCGTTTCCACATCGTTCTCTTTCCCACTCATTATGGGAATTAAAATTACCTTTTTTTATAAATATTTTCTCACCTGAGCAATTTCGCGTTTTCTAACTATTGCCAACAGGTAGAGCGCGGCCAACTTCGTAAAATTGATTATTTACGTTGTCGCAGTGACAGTTCGGTTCGCGGTTTTTAACTAGTAAAGTGCCGTGTTTTGTGTTGAGTTTTCTCATCAATAAATGGATTAGTTGTTAAGGTGAGTTGATTTATATATTCTATAAGTGTTAATTAGTGATTTGCCTGTGCATAATTTGCAAGAATCATGCAAATTATGCGAAAATTTTGTATTGAAAAAATTGTTAGTGAAATGTCAACAATGGCAACAATTGTTGAATTTCACTAATAATATTGTGTATGGATTCTGCGAATTCATGTAATTTGCACATTTAAGCATAAATGCAAGTTTTGCAAATGTTTATTGTGCAGAAAACATGAATTTCGCTAAGAAATCCCAATGTTTATGTTTATGCAGTGTTGTTGTTGTACTGCCAAGAAATTTGTTTCTTGGCAGTTTGCATGTAAATATATTTTTGTTTTTAATTTTTTGTGATATCTTTGCTCCAGTTAATTGTATTGGACTAATTTATATGCTTCTTCTCATTTCAGATGCTTCATAGACGTAGGAAGGGCGTATGAGGACACTGGAGACTGGGATTTTACAGGGAAGTACTAAATAATGATCCCTATAATTTAATATCCATTTATTTATTTTCAGCTGTGTTCAACATACTCCCCCCCGTTGAACAGTTTGTTCAACCAAAGCCTTCTTTATCATACGTATACCTTGCTTGTGGTAGTGATGAGAGATTAATTCTCCGTCCTTGTTGACTTTTAATTTAACTTGGTATTTGTCGGGTAGGTTTTTCGCGGTTCCTCCACTGCTGTATTGCCCGAACATTAATACGCTGCAAGGCATATCGAGGTAGATATATATCTACGCCTTCTCGCGTTCGAAATTTTTGAAAGCTATTGTTCATTCTCATTTCGAACTCGTTTATGTTTGTGGTCAGCAGAAGTCTGGATAATTGTGATATCCGACTGCCATTAACCACAACTGTCTGATCCGGGTGTGGATCCGTAAAGGGAGTTGGGCCTACAAACGGTAAGTTTGTAGCCGTAGTTAATTCCTTAGCTGCTGCGCTCGTGGATGGCTCTCCTCTGGTTCTGGCAACTTCTTCTCTAGCTCCTACTACTTCTTCCCGAACTCCTGAAGCCAATTCGTGGGCCAACTCCGGCCTGGGTCTGCCAAAGACATCACATCCCGGGTCACGCAACATCCTCCGCTCCGGGCTTCCTGGTGGGCTAAAATAAATGTCTTCCAGAATATATAATGTATCAGCCTGTTCGTAGGTGAATGACATCTGAAATGGCAACCAGTTAGTATGGCGTAACGTGAATAGAACACAACCCTCAGCCAACAGTAGTACACAAAAGGACAGACACATGACGACACTAAGAACAGGTAGTTAATCTATAGCTAATGGTAGCAATTGGTCGTAGAAAACTACCGTTTCGCGTTTTGACCTTGACTACCCGAACCAGATCATCCGTCCCTGGATGCACTTGTTCGATTATGCCCATTAACCAACTTGTGGGTGGCATCTGATCGTGTTTTACAAGTACCACGCCCCCTACTTGAATATTTGGTTGTCTTGTATACCATTTGGGTCGATTTTGCAATTGGTTCAAGTAATCCCTTGACCATTTATCCCAAAATTGTTTATATAATAGTGTTATGGTACTAGGTTTTGATAAGATAAAACACGATGGCGTAAATTAAGAAAGATTTAATTCGCAAGTTACAGTGTGTTCAGTTGATCGGCAGAGAACAAGAAAAGAAAAAAAAGGAAAGGAAATACTACCATGATTGGTGACAGCTGATGGTAGTGCTGACAGTGGCTAATCGTAGTGCTGGCGGCGTTAAGAGGCGCTAGTTGACGGGAGATGGCGGTTATTCTGGTAAATTAGGTGCCAGTGGCGTAACAGCTCGGCTATCCTGACTGTTGGAATCGTCCTCGATTTCACTGTCCATTGAATCACTGTTGTAGTACTCCTCTTCTGTGTAGTTGGTGCACCAAGGCCTTATGCTATCGGAGGCATATACCGACACAAATGGCCGTTGAGATCTTGGAGCTCCTGGAATATCCTTTATAATGTAACGGTCATGTTCCAGAGTTTCTGCAATCATGTATGGACCCTTGAATTTAGGATCGAGTTTCCTTGAATCACCAGTAGATAATGATGGGCGTTCTATTAGGATCAAATCTCCTACATCGTATTTGCGAGGTGTTGAATGTCTATTATCGTAACGTTCCTTCTGCTTAACTTGTGATTTTTCGATAGCGTCTAGTGCTTCCTTTCGTAGGTTGTCCAACTCGATGTTTTCTTGTGAATTGTCGTCATCATGAAGTGCAAGCAGGATCTTGTTTCCTAATGGGTCTCTTGGCTGGAATCCAAATAGTAGTTTGTGAGGAGTTTGTTTTGTTGTCGCATTGATACAAGAATTGATACCCCACTGTATGGCACTCAGATGAATATCCCATTTTGATTTATCTTCGCTCATTGCCGATAGTGCTTGGAGAATAGTCCGGTTGCATCGCTCGATCTGACCATTGGCTCTTGGAGTTCGAGCTGCTGTCATGATATGATGGATCTCGTTCTCCGTACAGTATTCCGTTGATGTATTCTTTACTGCTTTAAAGACAACGTATTTGGTGAACCCATCGACGATTCCTAGGATATGTGTGTTTCCACTTGGGCTTTTGGCGAATGGACCCAAGTGGTCTAGGTGCAAGGTGTGAAATGGCACAGGAATCTTTTGGATACAGTGAAGCTCTCCTTCCAATTTGCCCGGAGGTCTCTTGTTATATGCGCAAGCGACACAAGAGGAAATGTATCTCTTTACTTTATTCCTCATCCTCGGAAACCAGTAGTCACGTTGTAGAAGCTCCAGGGTCCTGTCTACTGCATAGTGACCGATATCGTCGTGGCATGATTTAATAATTCTCCATAATGCCGATTCGGGGACTACCCATCGTAAGTTTTCGCCGGTTTTCTTAAAAAGTCGATTTCGTTTCAGGTGGTAATTTTTATGAATGTCCCTTTCTTCATGACTTACGGGTCGTTGCTTGAGGATTTTGATAATGTTATCTAACCTTGGGTCCTGAATTTGCATGGTCATTAGCCAGTCCTCTTCACTAATTTCCACGGAAAATACCTTAAGGCCGGCTATATCGGTCTCTTCTGGATTATCATGTGGTTCCCTACTAAGTGCATCAACATGTTGCATATTCTTTCCTCTTCGGTATTCGATGTCGAAGTCATATTCCATAAGTCGGAGGAACCATCTAGCTATTCGAGGAACTATATTTTTTTTATTTAGAGTTGCCTTTAGGGATTCACAATCGGTGACGACTTTAAAATGTTTACCTAACAGGTACGCTCTAAACCTCTCGATGGATTCGACTACAGCTAGGGTTTCTAGTTCATAGCTATGATAGTTTCGTTCATTACTAGTTGTCTGTCTACTGAAATATGCGACAGGTCGTAATTCATTATCTGCGTCTCGCTGGAGTAATATCCCTGCTATTCCTAGTGAGCTAGCATCAGTATGTAGCTCGTGTATTTTTTTTGGATCGTATAATGTGAGTAAGGGTCTTGTCGTCAGAATGTTTTTAAGTGTCACGAATGCTCTCTGTTGCTGGTCACCCCAAATGAATGCTGTACTTTTCCTAGTTAGCGTTGTTAAAGGCTGGGCTATAAGGGCATGCTGTGGCACAAATTTTCGAAAATAGCTTGTTATTCCCAGAAATTGTCGAAGCTGGTGAAGGTTTTTTGGTGGAGCGAAGTTTTTTACTGCCTCTATTTTTCGTTCGTTTGGTCGTATGCCGCTTGCAGTTATGTCGTAACCCAGAAACTCTATTTGCTCCTTGAAGAAGAATGACTTGCCTAATTTCAGCGTTAAACCTTCACTTTGCAGAACGGAAAAGAGCTCTTGCAGTGTTCTCATGCCATCGCTAAAATCCTTGCAAGATATTAGAACATCATCCATATACACAGTAAGCTTTTTTGTAGGCATCTTATGCTGAATTGTATTCATCATACGTTGAAAATTAGCTGGGCCATTTGACAACCCGAATGGCATCCGTAAGAATTCATATTCGCCATCAGGTGTATTGAAAACTGTAAATTTCCTACTACCTTCTCCGACTGGAATTTGATAGTATCCCGACGCGAGATCTAATCCAATGAAGTACTTACAGTCTTGGAGTTGTAGCAATAAATCATCAATAATTGGCAACGGATGCTTGTCCTTAACGGTTACAGCATTGAGCTGCCGATAATCTACAACCATGCGATCTTCACCGTTTTTCTTTTTAACTAAAAGCGCGGGAGACGTGTACGGGGAGTTCGATGGCTGAATTATTTTTGCCTCCAGAAGTTCCTGAACGATAGCCTTCATAATCTCCCGCTGTGAATATGCTAGCCTGTACGGCCTAGAACAAATTGGTCTGTCGTGCGTTAAGGAAATCTCTAATTGGTAGGAAGAGGCGCGTCCTAATTCGAAAATATTCATGGCGAAACAGTTGCGAAATCTGTTTAATGTGTTGAGCAATAATTCGAGCTCGTCATATCTTAAATGTCCAACATTTACGTCTTGTACAGTAATCGGACTACGCGATATTGGTTTATTAGGTACAAATCTATCGTTACTGTTCGTAAGTGAGGAAGCACCGATTTTATTTGGTTCGATTTCACTAATTTCGTTAAAGACAACACGATCTATGTATTCACTATCTCCGGTATTTTTAAAGTCTGCATGTGCCGTCATCTTCTCGAATGATAAATAATTCACTGAATTTATGTGGTTAATTTCGCGTTGCAATATCGGTTCGTCACAAATTTGCTGCCCGTCTGGTGCCACACTATTATCCTGCTGCCTTTGTTGATTACAATGGTTCGCTTTTGTATCATAATTTACAATATCATAATCGTTCGATTTAGTATTTGAGACAATGTTAACGTTTTCATCCCGTAAAATATCTAAACGTGTTTCCGTACCTTCATAAAAATTATTCGCGTTTATGTCATATTCTTCACCGAAACCGTTAGTGTCTAAACATGTTTTCGTACCTTCATAAAACTTATTCTCGTTTATGCCATAGTCTTCACCGATAGCGTGAGTGCCTGCACCACTCATCACTTTCGCGTCTGTATACGTATTTGTAACATTGTTCACATTTTCACTGGGTAAATATTCGCAACAACCCCTTTTAGAATCTGGGGTAGCGGCATTTTCATTGAAAGCCCTGTCCCCGACACCTTCATATGAACCTCTTTTGTTTGAAATATCGAATAATCTCAATTTATCAAAAAATTTTTCTAAAACTACCTGTGGCTGATCAATGAAATCCCTTCCAATTAGAATAGGCTTGTCTAAACAATCGTCTTTGACGAGCAGTAAATCTATATTTGCCACAGCACTATCTACTTTTATGGTAACACTAACCTTACCTAATGTAGAGCACGTACCTTTTCCAAATCCATGTAGAGAAATCATCCAAGATGTTACAGGTAGTCCTAGTCCTTGAATCACACTGCTTCTCACTAAGCTGACGTCACTGCCAGTGTCGATAATGGCCGTTGTTGTGTACCTGCCGTTTATGACAACCGGCTTGTGAAATAAGTCAGGGCGAATGAGGGAAACATTTTGTCTTATGTTAGTATGGACCTGTTGCTTACACTCGCGATCGACATGACCCACCTTTAGACAAATACTGCAGCGCGATTGCCTCTGTGGTTTTGGACAATTAACTGCGATGTGCCCGTATAGATTACAGTTAAAACATTTTTTGTCATCATTAGAATTGCTTCTAGTTACGCTTCTAGTATTAGAATATTTACTGTGTGAACTGTCGGCCGAAGTGAACTGTCGGCTCGACGTGAACTGCTGCACATCTTCGTACCATTTAATGTGAATCAATAATTCCTCTGTGTTAATAAAGCGTCGAAGTGATAATCCCTTCTTTAGCTCGGAGTCGTTAAGGCCGTTGATAATGTACTTGATGAGAGACTGTTGGCTAAAATTTGCGCCCTTCGCGATAGAAAGCATTTCGTAGAAATATTCCTCAAAACTCTCAGTCAATGACTTTCTTCGTTTCATAAGGCGCATGTGGGTGTCGGACTCATCTGTATATGAGGGAAATGCTGCGAGCAACCCGTCCTTTAACTGTTGCCAGGTTAATATATTCTGTTCGGCACTGTGCAACCAAAACCTTGCAGCACCGCATAGTTTAGATGACGCCATTAAAAGTACCGCTTGATCACTGAGGCCATAAACTTCCTTTAGGTTTTCGATATTATGGATCCACGCCTTGCAGGTTATTGCAGGCTTCCTTGCGGGATCAAAATTGGGTGCTAGCGAGCTAATTTCGGGAAAATTTTGTGGGGGAAAATTCAATTGAGATGTACTAGCAGAACTGGCAGCTGTAATGTTTGAATTTTGCTGAAAGAATGAAAGTTCTCTTTTAGTTATGTTTAATTCGTATTTTAGGACTTCTCTTTCACGGCGAAGCAGCTCCAATTCTCGTTGTTCCAACGTCATGCTTACACTAGGCACACTAGGCGGCTCACGAGTATTATTTGTCGTTGTTGTATCCCTGGTGTTGATAAAAAAGGCTTCAAGGTCCTTGAAATTGAATCCGCAGTCAGCTTCCTTCCTCATGTCAGTGGCTGTAAATGTCGATTCTGCTACAGGCTCTGGCGTTGTTACTTGTCGTGATTCGTTAGGGCTGCCTTCGTTATCCTTGATGGCGTCACTGTTACTCATTCCTTTTGCCGTGTTAGAATTGCTCGTTGGGGTGGACATTTTCTCACGATTAAAACAATCCGAACGTACTTTACGTATTAATCTTCCTCCGTTGGCGTGTTATGAGTAAAATATCCCACTTCTGATTGTTATGGTACTAGGTTTTGATAAGATAAAACACGATGGCGTAAATTAAGAAAGATTTAATTCGCAAGTTACAGTGTGTTCAGTTGATCGGCAGAGAACAAGAAAAGAAAAAAAAGGAAAGGAAATACTACCATGATTGGTGACAGCTGATGGTAGTGCTGACAGTGGCTAATCGTAGTGCTGGCGGCGTTAAGAGGCGCTAGTTGACGGGAGATGGCGGTTATTCTGGTAAATTAGGTGCCAGTGGCGTAACAATAGTTGCATTTACTTCCACCGTTTGGAAGGTAGTATTGCTTCATGTGTATAGTCTGGCTCTGGAATGGCATTAAGTGCTTGGCCTATTAAAAAATGTCCGGGTGTGAGGATAAGTAAATCCTCTGGATCATTTTGGTATGTCCACAGATGGTTGAAAAAATAAAGAAGGGAAAGGAGGAAGAAGAAGCGTTTCGCGTTAGCAGAAAACCTTTAACTCTTGGGTACAGCTTGGTTTTCTGCCTGCTGTAGACGCTTGAAGCGGATCGAATAAATTCTGGGTGTGAATTAGATGAGGCAAGACACTCCTGTATTCAACCAAAGAGGAAGTAACAAAAATAGGGATTACTCCTTAAGTTTTTTTAGGGGGCAAACTCATATTTATTCAAGAAGGCATTGTTTTAGAATCTCCGGTATATAGCGCAAAGCTAAAGAAGTTTTATTTCTTATTTCATCACACAACCCATTTTATTTTGCGTGACAAGTTTCAAGTCCTGGTTGTGACTCATCAACAGTTCCCAAATAGCGAAATTGAGTAGCTTGAAAAACAAATGAAAAAATAGAAGAGAGGAAAGAAATGAAAAATTGAAAATACCAAAATATTGAGAAAAAAAAATTATTAAAAAAATTTAAAACCAGATTCATTCGAAACGAATAGAAATTGTGTACGCCTGCAGTCGGCTAAAAAAAGAAAAAAAAAGAGAAAGGAAGAAGAAGAAGCATTTCGTGTTCGCAGAAATCCTTACAATCAGCGGTCCAGTTTGGTTTAATGCCTGCTGTACACGCTTGAAACAGATCAAATTGATCTTATCACATAGAAACTCAGAATAAATTCTGGGTGAGAATTATGTAAGGCAAAAAACTCCTACATTCATCCAAAGAGGAAGAGACAAAATACAGATTACTCTTTAAAATTTTTTACCGAGGCAAACTTATATTTGTTGAAGAAGGCATTTTTTTCGAATATCCGGTATATAGCAAAAATCTAAAAAAAAAAATTTGGTTTGTTATTTTTCACGCAACCCATTTTATTTTGGGTGACAAGTTTCAAGTTCTGGTTTTTACTCATCAACAGGTCCCAAATAGCGAAATTGAGTGACTAGAAAAACAAATGAAAATATAGAACAAAGAAAAGAAATGAAAAAATTAATAGTTCCAAAAAATTGGGAAAAAAAGAAACAAATGTTTTTTTATTAAAGAAATTTAAAACCAGATTCGTTCGAAACGAATCGAAGTTTTGTATGTCCACGGATGGTTGAAAAAATAAAAAGAGAAAGGAAGAAGAAGAAGCATTTTCTGTTAGCAGAAAACCTTACACTCTTCAGTACAGCTTGGTTTTCTGCCTGCTGTAGACGCTTGAAACGGATCAAATTGATCTAAACACATATAAATTCAGAATGAATTCTCGGTGTGAATTAGATAAGGCAAGACACTCCTGTATTCAACCAAAGAGGAAGTAACAAAAATAGGGATTACTCCTTAAGATTTTTAGGGGGCAAACTCATATTTATTCAAGAAGGCATTTTTTTAGAATCTCCGGTATATAGCACAAAGCTAAAGAAGTTTTATTTCTTATTTCATCACATAACCCATTTTATTTTGCGTGACAAGTTTCAAGTCGTGGTTGTGACTCATCAACAGTTCCCAAATAGTGAAATTGAGTAGCTTGAAAAACAAGTGAAAAAATAGAAGAAAGGAAAGAAATGAAAAATTGAAAATACCAAAATATTGAGAAAAAAACAATTTATTAAAAAAATTTAAAACCAGATTCATTCGAAACGAATCGAAATTGTGTACGCCTGCAGTGGGCTAAAAAAAGAAAAAAAAAGAGAAAGGAAGAAGAAGAAGCATTTCGTGTTAGCAGAAAACCTTACACTCATCGGTACAGCTTGGTTTTCTGCCTGCTGTAGACGCTTTAAACGGATCAAATTGATCTATACACTTATAAATTCAGAATAAATTCTGGGTGTGAATTAGATGAAGCAAGACACTCCTGTATTCAACCAAAGAGGAAGTAACAAAAATAGGGATTACTCCTTAAAATTTTTTAGGGGGCGAACTCATATTTATTCAAGAAGGAATTTTTTTAGAATCTCCGGTATGTAGCACAAAGCTAACGAAGTTTTATTTCTTATTTCATCACACAACCCATTTGATTTTGCGTGACAAGTTTCAAGTCTTGGTTGTGACACATCAACAGTTCCCAAATAGCGAAATTGAATGGCTTGAAAAACAAATGAAAAAATAGAAGAAAGGAAAGAAATGAAAAATCGAAAATACCAAAATATTGAGAAAAAAAAAATTTTATTAAAAAAATTTAAAACCAGAATCATTCGAAACTAATCGAAATTGTGTACGCCTGCAGTGGGTTGAAAAAAGAAAAAAAGAGAAAGGAAGAAGAAGAAGCATTTCGTGTTCGCAGAAATCCTTACAATCAGCGGTACAGTTTGGTTTAATGCCTGCTGTACACGCTTGAAACAGATCAAATTGATCTTATCACATAGAAACTCAGAATAAATTCTGGGTGAGAATTATATAAGGCAAAAAACTCCTATATTCATCCAAAGAGGAAGAGACAAAATACAGATTACTCTTTAAAATTTTTTACCGAGGCAAACTTATATTTGTTGAAGAAGGCATTTTTTTTCGAATATCCGGTATATAGCAAAAATCTAAAAACAAAAAAATTTGGTTT